>VYZP01008837.1:271-66372 GCA_013400635.1 Hypocryptadius cinnamomeus
CCTACCTGAAAAACTTCAATATGAACAAGGTCAAAGCTAGAATCATCCTTGCAGGGAAAACCAATAACAATCCAGTAAGTACTTTTTCTGCTACTTTAAAATAAAACTGACAAGTATGTAAGGTGATTAAAATAATTTGGTAGACGCTTCAGCAAATCTTTTAGAAAATAAATATCATGGTAATACAGACATGAAATATTCAAAGCAAATATCTGTAGTAAATATGGTTGCTTTTAACCACTATCAGCATAGTAAGAAGCTTTAGGAAAAATCAGGTGATTACCTTGTGAATGGAAACTCATAACCCTAAATTATTGTTCTTAATAAAAAATGAAGTGATATCTGAATGTGAATACCTCTTGATATGGGAAGAATGGTTCAAAATTATTTTCCTATTATGACAGTGAAAAAAAAATGTTTTTCTGTCACAAATGCCAGGATAAGTACTATTAGCTTGTAGGGTATACAGGTACTCTGCATGACTTTTCCTTTAATCAGAATAATATACCAGGAGGGGAAAGAAAACTTGAGTTTGTAATTTTTTGTTTACAGTGCTGGCCATTTCCTCACCCAGCCTTCCTGGTCTTTTCTGTATGGTTCCTTTGAAAGGCAGAAGCAAGCAAGGTTGTGAAGACACATTTGCTGTAGAAGTTATTTTTCTTTCAGGGTAATTTAGCCAAGGTCTACCTAATTTGATCAACTGCATTTTGTTTAGTAGCACATGGGAGAGTATAATCGATGTAAGGACTCGCTTGTATCACTTTATGCATATTTATTTAATCTCCACTGTGATTTTTGTTGCTTTTATGTAGAAGATGAGTATCTTATTTTATCAGCAACTTCAGTTTCAGTAAAAATTTGCAGGGAAGAAACTTTACATATGCCGTAATGAAAACCATGTAAGTGTGGGGATGATTGTTATCAAAATGGTAAGCAAGCTGTCTTCTGCATTATGGAATTTGGCATGTAATAGTCTGGTCTAGTCTAGCCTACAGCTTTCTGCATTAGAAGAGAGACACATGAATTATTGTTATTAGTCTTTTTCATTGCACTAAAGAGGTGTGTAAAATGAGGCACAGGCTTAAACATTTTAGGGATACAGGCTGACATGAGCCTACAGTAAATAGCACCCTTAGCTTCTCAGTGAGTGGGCTTCTGCAGAAAATCAATTTTGTGCTTGTTACCCTGTGTCAGTACCATAAGTCACAGCCTGTGTCACACGTGCAGGGATGGATCTAGAGCACTTAATCCCAGTTCTTGGATTTGAATGTGTCCCACAGCCACGGGACTGACCAGCCAACAGTGACCAGCACGTGTGTGCCTGGGTGAATATGCACATAAAAATTAATGAAGAATCAGCCCTAGGATGTTGCAAACAGGCTGCTATCAATTTTTTCCATATGCAGGGAAGAGCAAAGGGGTTTTAGGCTATTTCCTCATCTCTTAAGAAAACAAATATTTTCATTTTCTTTTGACTTTTCAGCAGAAAAGCAAATTTTAAAAAGGGTTTTTTTGATTGTAATTAGCAACCCACCTGTTTCAGAACTGTGTATTAACAGCTAATTTCAGTGAATCCTAATTTTTGGCACCACTACAATTAATTTCAGAATGAATGAGCATTTATCATGATGACACAGTGTCACCTTTTAATTTAGCTCCCAAGTCCTTAGCCATGCCTCTTTTCTGCATACTGAAATGATGTTAATTTTTTTTTTTCAAGTGTATAAGATAGTGTACATCTTTTAAAGGTTTAGAGATGTGTTGTGTTTCTTGCTTTGCCGCTTTCCACTCATATCCATCCACCTTCCCATGGAAAGTTCTGCTCTGTGTAACTGTGCTGGAGTGAGATGGAATGTGCAGTAGCCATAAACATTTTTAAATGGAAAACCATGGGAACCTGACCTGTTGGACAGTTTTGTGAAGGAAACAAGTGAATCCTATGAGTTCCTGACAGAACACCATGTGTTCCCCATGCTATTTAATCTGAGCTGAGCAAAGCAGCACAAGGAAGGTGCTTGGTGTGTATGGAGCTAAGTTTCTGTTCAAGGTCAGTTGCTGTGAGTTTGCTAGGCTGAGAAGCACTGGGGTTTGTTGTTTTTCTTTAGTGGATTGTACTTCATTTTGGTTGTTGCCCTGCAGATGTGTATCAAAATATTTTTGAGTTCTGATTGTTCATAAGAAAGTCTGAATGCTGCTTTTGATAATGATGTTTTAAGAGAGTGGCTCATCTGTTTGTAAAGCATGTACCTTTCAAAACAAATGGGATTATAGAAAAGACCACATTTTGTGCTTGACATTCTAGTGGGATTCTCTATTTAGAGATGACTCAGCACCAACTGCAGCTAGAAAGTTGGGACAACTGGGGCATTGTCTATGACAATCTGATAATAGAACACAAGAGAAGTGCAGGGTTCACATTATTATGCAAATATGCTGCCCTGTATTGAAATTACTGTCTGTATTCCCCCTAGGGTACTTCAGGAAAGCATCATGATGTGCATCAAGTGTAGTTAGTTTAGGAATCAATAGGAGTGTAGGCAGAATAACCTGGACCTCTGGAGAAGGTAATACAAGTCTTTTGTGAAGCCTCTGGGACTGGCTTTGAGATGGATTTGTGCATCCCAAGCACAGGAGTGCTGGAGCTTCGCTCTTGCTATTAGATAAAACTAAATTAAAGATATGCCATACATCTTTACATTTGACTATTTGCATTGTTGTTTGCAGAGCAGACTTGTTAGGTATTGCAGTTTGTCATGCACTATTTGTCTTGATGAGAAGTATGAAAGAACTCAGGCTTTATTGATAGTTGAGGACTGATTAGCATGGAAGTTAAAGTTTAGCAAAATTCTTATTTTTTAGGAAGAGAACGACTAATAACCATTATTTAGTGACTGAATTAGTGGGTGTTTTTCTCTGTAGCCATTTGTTATACATGATATGGACACCTTATGTATGGCAGAGAAGACCCTGGTGGCAAAACTGGTAGCCAATGGGATTCAGAACAAGGAAGCAGAAGTTCGAATCTTCCACTGCTGCCAGTGCACGTCTGTGGAGACTGTCACAGAACTCACGGAATTTGCCAAATCCATCCCTGGCTTCTCCAACCTGGACTTGAACGATCAGGTGACACTGCTGAAGTATGGGGTGTATGAAGCCATATTTGCCATGCTGGCCTCTGTGATGAACAAGGACGGGATGCTGGTGGCTTATGGGAATGGATTTATAACCCGGGAGTTCCTGAAAAGCCTGAGAAAGCCATTCTGTGATATAATGGAGCCAAAATTTGATTTTGCAATGAAATTCAATGCACTGGATTTGGATGATAGCGATATATCCCTTTTTGTTGCTGCCATTATTTGCTGTGGAGGTAAGCATTACCCATTACCCATTAGTTCTCTAAGGTAGTAAATTTTACTTCCCTCTCATGAATTAAAAATTTTAATGGAAAAGCTTCTATCCTCTGGAAGATTCAGTTCTACCACTAACTACACTTTGAGGAATCATTATAAAATTATGACATGTATTCTTTTGCTTGTTTTGAGAACAGATCGTCCTGGTCTTGTAAATGTAGGACACATTGAAAAAATGCAGGAGAGCATTGTGCATGTACTGAAACTTCACTTGCAAAACAACCATCCTGATGACACCTTCCTCTTCCCAAAACTTCTCCAAAAAATGGCTGACCTCCGACAGCTGGTCACAGAGCATGCTCAGCTTGTTCAGATAATCAAGAAGACTGAATCTGATGCACATTTACACCCTTTACTACAGGAAATCTACAGGGATATGTATTGAGGACTTTTAGTATTTTTTTCCACAATATTTAAAGACAGAGAAATACAGATGGGAGCAAAACTACTTGTACAGTCATGGGCTGTTCACTAAGCCCAGAGCAGGAAAAATCTAAAACTGGGGAACTGGAGTGTTACACTTCTTTTGGTTTGGGATCTTTTGTCTTCTTTTGAAAAAGTGCTGCAGAAAAATACTGGTCAGAGTGCTCAATGAAGTGTCTTACAATGGTTCTTTTATTTGGAAATTTGAAGATTGGTAAGGAGTACATATTTGTATAATAAATCAGAATGTTAAGTAACAGAATGAACAAAATTGTATTTCCTCTTGGTTTAGTCATTTTAGTATTAATATAACAAATTCAGCACCTTCCTTCCAGGTATCTGCACAATCAGAAAGACAATGCACTTTTGCCTAATGGTAACTACTGAGAACCAGCTAACACTTTTTCTTAAAGCATTCAGTCTAGGTGTAGCAAATGGCTGGATATTACTGTCCATACACTTCTAAAAATTTGGAAATATCTTTGATCCATTGTTGCTTTAATTCCATGAAATTATGTACAGCTTCATCTAGTGTTACATTGGCATACTTAGGGTTAGCATGTTTAAAAGACAGTTCTCTTCTGAAATTAAACAAAATCCAAAGAGTTATCTATAACACAGCAGAGATACTCCAACAGGTGTGTCTTGAAGAGTAAACATCATAAACTGATGGGACCTTTTTGTTTCAGAAGTCTGTTAAGGAAATGTGAAAATATCACTGATGAAAAAGATATCGTATATCCTGTATTTTTGTAGAACTTGTAATAGCTCAGGATACAGTTTTGACATAAAAATACTATTTTGAATTAGCAAGAGTTTTGGAGAGACTGAAAAATCTGATCCTACCTAGAAAAAAAAATAATTTTAACTTTCCAGCAATGATACTGCACTCTGCTGCAGTGATAGATGACTCCAAAGGAATGATTGGATAGGAAAGGCACCGGCTTCCTCCAAGTCTCTTGGCAGTATACTTGTTTGGACCCCTTTGCTTTTCTGATGAATGAACTGGTTCATTTTTTACCCACTTGGATATATTTCTATTCCTTCTTTGGCCTTATGGATAGAAGTATTTGATAGCTGTTTCCACCAGATTTGTCCTTGTGGATAAGGTGACAGTAATACCAAGAGCAGTGTTTGTAGGTGTCAGACTGTGTCGTAGAATGGAAGGCAGCACAGCTGAGAGGAAGTTTATCATGTTCCTAGGAGTAAACTGATTTTTACAACAGCTCTTGCTGTACTCCTGCTGCAAAAGAAGCCACAATGAAATGGCTTCCTGATTTTGCCGTTTCATGGGCTCTTTTCTCAGAGAGCTGCCCAGAAGTGCCAACTGCATGCAAAGCACTCTGCTGTTTCTCTTTCCTTTCTTTGATACAGTAACTTCACATTATTACCTCCTAATTTTACTTTCTGTTTCACAACAATGAGGTCTCAGGAGCAATCCCAGCATTTTCACCACAATTAAGCTTTCAGTGGCACAGGAGGACACTTTGTACTTGTTTTATTGTAGCACGTCTGAAGGCACCAGAATTTTCACTGCAAGGATTGAGTGATGAAGTGAGAACATCACACTGTCATTCCTATTTCAGTGGCAATGCTTGTTGCTGTCCAGGCCCACAGGCACAGCTGGACACTGGAAAAATTACAGGTTTAAAGACAACCTGGGGTTTATCTGGGCAATGATTGTGGCAGAAGTTATAGATAACTACAGATATATTTAGTGTAAAATATTGAAGCACAGGCCTCAAATTTGGTGAGCATCTAGGGCAGGATAGAAATAGTAACTGCATGTGCACAAAACTTCCTCCCCTTCCCTGTTGCCAGCAGGAAGAACACTCAAATACTCAGAGAGGAATGTTGGTCTTGCCAGGAACCCTCAGATGAGAAATGGGCTGCCTTTTGTGTCCCAGAGCAGCACACAGTGTGCCCTCAGAAACAGAGGATTTTAGGAATGCTGCTGCTTTATTCTTCCAGCCAACCCTGTTTCACTGAGGAGCTGTGGGCTTTAGGCCATGGAAATAATTGATCTGCAATATTGCTGATGCAAGTAGTTGTCAGAATATCAGCCATTCTGGGATGGTGTTCTGAAAGTGTAGGAGCCAACTGTTAGTTTATCCTCTAAAAAAAAGGATAACTTGAATTTTTTTCCCCAAAGGTCAGATTTTTTGCAAAGGGCAAATTTCAAAGTTGTATGTAGGTTCTCAGGAAAAATCAGACACAGTCAGTGTGCATAACTGTTTTTCCAGCTCTTGTTCTCAAAAGTGGCTAAAACACTTTAGTAACACTTTAAAACATGGAAAATTAATAATAAATACTTAAATTCTCAGCAAAGCTATAAAGAATTACAAATAGAGTAACTCAGTGAAAGACATAATATTTTAGCAGCTGCTTGTAACAAGGCATGAGAAAAGTGCATAATTTTTTTGTTATTTGAAAACCAGCAAGAAATTTTTGACTACTTCCTTGGACATTAAAGATTTGATTTCTGTTTTAAATTAAATTGCAGACCCTTAATGAAAAACAAAACAAAAAAAAAAACCAAAGAAAAAAAGAGAACACATCTCTGAATTACAGAAATATGAACAAGATGTTAACACAGCCTAAAATTCTGGATGGATTCCACTGCCCACACTGCTGTCCCGTGCACATTCCCACAGTCACTTCAAAGAGTGGCACAGGGCAGACAATTCTCTTCCCAAGAATTAATGGGCAAAAGAATTTCTCATTTCTACATTATGCTTTTAAGGAATTACATTTGCTCTTTCAGGAGATGACTACAGCAGGTTTTGGCCAAGGAGATTTTGAAGTTACTCAGTTTATGTCCATTTTTTTTTTTATTTGGAATCCAAACTAGTCTCAGATCTATTTCTGACTGACTACTTCAGCATCTTCCCTATGTGCAGATAAACTAATACTTTAAAATACCCCATCTATGGAGGGAAGCAAAGTGATCAGATTTTAGGATTAAAATGATATTAAGGATTTACTGGCTCATCAGGTACAATTAGGATCCGATTCTTGCCAACATAACTCATTTTACTGTCATAGCATGGAAGAACTCTGGTTAGCAACCAGGCCCCACAAACAGCTCAAGGCAAGAGACAGCAGATGGATAGAGAAATATCCTGGGAAACAATGGTATGACTTCCTTAAGTTTTCAGCAAACCTACAAATTACTCATTTCTGAGCATTGTTTATGGGGGAAATATTTATTTATTTATTTATTCTGGTGCCTTAGGTACTTTTTGTCAAAGGGGAAGGGGGGGAAGAAAAGGAAGGTTTTGTGCCAAGTATTAGGGAAATCTGAGGTTCATTCTTCTCTCCTCCTTAAATATTTCCTTTAAAGCTGCTGCTAAAAAAAATTAGTTACTTTGTAGCTTTCAAAATTTCTGATCCCACTTTTGCTTTAAACACAAACTGACACCTGATAGGAAAGTTTCCACTTAGAGAAACTACATCTTCCATTGCATTTAAAGAAACTGCATTTTGTGTTAGCTGCCATTTCCATGTGCCTTTGTGCTTTGGTTCCAGCAGCTGCTGCAGAGCTGAAGTGCTGCCAGCGAGCAGAGTTTTGCATTATTCCTGCCCTGCGCAGATCTCGGAAATACCAGCAGTTGCACTAAGCCCGTTCTCATGAGAGAGCTGGCACAAGGCTGCACATCAAAGAGCTTATAATAAGCATCTAAACATTTGTTTGTTTATTCAAACTGCTGAAACTTGGGGAGATTTATTCATCACGAGAGCTGGGTCACATACGACTGAGTCTGAATTTCCTCATTTCTGACGGAAAGCCTGGACAAACTTGGGCCCCAAATGAGGCAGAGCAGCTGGGGGATATCCTGCTGTGGCTGCAGAGGAACAGTTTCAGTCTCTCCTAAAAAGCTCCCTGTGACTTAACTGAAAATCTGCAACTGCATTTGACAAATGCATTTGCAGCTGTCATGGTACTGTTTAAGCATAAGGTCTGCAAATAATGGTCCCTCTCAGAAACTCCTTGTCCTCTAGGAAGTGTTGGAATGTAAGGTGGAATGCGGTATCTGCGCTTGCTTATGTCCCAAGTGCTTTCCTGATAATCAGTTGCATATAATTTTTGTATTTAGGTTTAATCAGCTTTATTATCCTTCTTTTACTGGAGATTTAAATAATATGTGGGTTTGATCTAAGATTATTGATATTGTTATGTGTTGTGGGATTTTTTTAATTTAATGTAATACCATTTCTTCGTGTTGCAATTTATAAAATACAAGAATATAAATGCAAGGTACAAAATTTCACTAAATTAATTACAGAGGTGCTTAAAGAAAAATGTGTAAATTATTTAATTTAAATATTTGTTACATACTTTATCTTGTGAACCCTTTGTACAGTGAGGAAGTAGTTCGTTTTATGGGCTAAGGATGAAGGGGCTGATGTCAAAGACAATTTGCTATTTATTCCTGTCTGGTCTTTATTGCTGTATCATTTGTGAAGAACTATCACAAATTCTTCAAAGTTATCAGTGTTTGATGATTATAACAAAACTTTAAAATATATTTTCACATAGAACACAGACTTCCTTTTATTTAATTTTAATAAAAGCAAGTCTAGTTGAGGAATAGCTGCAATCCCAAAATCGAGTTTTTAACTCAAGTTCACCAATAGGAAAAATAGTGCGTAGAACTGAGTTCATCTTTGTTTTGCAGCATGGTAGCTCATTTTCCTTTGAAAAGAGCTAAAAAGAAGCTGCATTTGGTTCGTGCACCAGTGCTGGTGTTTTCTGTGGAACTGACTTGTGGCTCACTGGGAATAACAATGTGTACTCAGGATTATTCCCTGCCATCTGCCCTGAGGGCGACCTGCTGCTTTTATAGATGTATTTCAAACGTGATTTGGCAGCGCAAAACAAAATGTTGAAATGGCATTATTGGCTTCCCTACAGGAGGGATTTTAAATAGAATTCAGAGTCTGCTCGTAGGGATTCTGTGTCTGGTGCATGCAGGTGTGACAGTCTGTGCCTACAGCATCCTTCTAAGGAAATCTGATATAGGGAAAAAGGTACCTTCCAAAGGTATCGACCTTTTATTTTGCTGTGTGAATCACCAAACACAGTAGGTATCACAAGCACAATCTATTACAAATGTTCTAGCTATCATTTGTACTTACTGCTTTTTATTTGTAACATATAACACTTTATTTCCTCAAATTGCTGCAACTTGGCATTTTCACTTCATCAGTGTCACCACACAGGTATGTTGTCTCCTAAGGTGTTTGTGTCACGTTTGCAAAAGCTCTGCTGGACTTCCCTGTGCTAACCTGCAGCCACTTCCCTTGCCCTGTCACTTCATATGACACAAACCCACTGTGTAACTGAGCCCACCCTAAGGAAGGCTGTTTCCTCCTTTCTTTTTTCTATTGTGCTTACACGTCTTTAAAATATTTTTCTGCTTCTGAAGCTGGGGTGTGTTTTTTCTTGAGCTCCTTTATTGCATCAATCTTGTCAGATTTCATTGCTGTGGATGTTTCGAAACAGAATTCCTGTTGCAAGGACCTCAATTTCAGATGAGCTGCCTCTGCCAGGGGATAGGCAGCGTGCACAAGAGACTGATCTGATTACAGGCTGGACCTTAAATAAGGACTGCAAGATCAAGCATGAGGTACTTCAGGTAGTTTCACTACTTGAAGTAGTAGTAATATTTTGGTGCATTTTCTCATGTTGGGTATGCAGGTGATGCCTGTTGTGGTAAAGACACCAGCCTTATGCTGAATGCCAGGAGTTTCATGGCATTCTTTCCACTTGAAAGAAAAAAGATTGGCAGGATGGGGAAGCCCTGAGCCACTGAAATCCCGGTGGCACACCAGTTTTGCATTGTCCTCCGGGTGTGTAGGAGTGCAGTGTCACCAGGCAGCCTGTGTAGGACGTGCTGCAGAGCTGGGAGCAGGTCACCACCCCTCCTGCAGGTGACTCACAGCCACCCCTGCTCAGCCGGCCCATGCAGGGGCTCACATGGCTCATCCCCACACACACAGCAGCTCTCTCCATGGAATCACAGTGCCTTGGCTTTGGGCAGGGCAGAAACCCGCATGGTTCAGTTACTGCTTTAGTAGTAACGAACCTAACCAACGTGCCAGTGCTATCGGTGTGCTCCAGAACCCCCTCTGAGTGGTTTCACAAGTCTGGTTTAGCAGCTTCTCGGGGGACCTGCCTCCTGAGCAGCTCCTGCAGTTCCACAGCTCTTACAAACAGTTGCTCAGAATTATCTCGAGGAATGCAGCACCACAGCTTAAGGGCCCCAGGATGTTGAAGCCCTCCTTCATAAATGGTCTGTTATCTGGTAGGACTCAAAAAAAGTACAGTGTTGTTGATGTTGCCAAACCCTAATCAATGGAGCTAACAAGTGTTTCATTAAATCAAGATATCAATATTAAAGAGAAAACAAAATAGCTTATTGTTTCCAGTCAGCTGTTTGGGGTACATTTTACTTCAGAAAATACAGAACGTAGAAGGAGCACATTTCTTGCAAGGAGTAGTCAAACCTAATTCTCATGGAATGCTTGTTTCCCAGTAAAAACCACTAACTCAAGCCAAGTTCCCAAGTTTCCTTCTGTTGGAACAATGCAAATGACACTTCCAAGGACGAATGGATGCCCTGGTCTTGCAGGGATTTTCAGGAAGGACAATGTATCTTGCACTTCTGAATGTTAAAGTCACATCTAGCTACACACAATGATGCATTCTCAAACGTTACCAGCCTACTGATCTAGGATGAAAAAACTTGAACTAAACATGTTTTTCTTTTTTACATTCTGATTTTTTCTGCCTTCTTTAAAAACAAGAGGTTGAATTCACAGTGTTTGTATAGAGACTGGTAGGAACCTATGTGCTTTAATCCTTTCAGACTGAATGTAAACCAACTTAATTTGAAACACGGTTTTGCCTTAATGGTTTTAAAAAAATAAAATATTTTTAAAAGTGAATTTAATGACATGTGCTGATCTTTTATCTCCAGGAAAGGAACTCATTGCAATGTGACATTCAAAAGGCAGCCTATTTGAAGCATCTCCAAGTACTGACGCTTCCCTGTGTACTGTTAGATGCCTTTTGAAGCAGGAGCGGGTGTGTAACATACCCAGAGACATTGCATATACATTTATTTATTTATATTACCTAAGTGTGGTGCTGACCCACCATTCAGCTGTGATCTTTCATATTCTCATGGGTTGTATGGCTGGAATGGAATTCAACAAGTGCACTTCTGTGTGAAATGCAGCAGTGACTAATTCAATGAGCACATCTTCAATTAAATCAGTCAGGGAAGTATGTTACAGGTAGCTATTTTCTTTCCAGAATCTGGGGACATTTTAAGCTGGTAACAGAGTGCTGAAGTGAAAATTACAGCAGAGGAAAAAGACTCAGGTTTCTTCATGAGCTGTGCTCAGGAGCATGGAAGACCTGATATCGAGCAGCAGAGAGTACTTGAGGACCCCAGTGAAAACAACCTGTAAAGGCTGAGCATCCATGAAGAGCAGGAAAGGTTGGGCATGGTATCATTCAGGCTGTGAAATCACATATATGCCAAAATATGGTGATACTGAGACAATAATGCTCATGTTCAGTGGGAATACAAGAATGTGGAATAACTAAGTTCTAACAACTGGGCACAGATAATAATTGTCCATTGTCATTCCAGGAAATACCAAGTAGGGCAGTCTCCTTTCCCTAAAGCATAGACCAGAGATGCCAGAACACATCTGCTGTCCCTCTGTGGTACCTGCTGGCTTTTCTGCACCTACCAGGTCATCACAGCCAGGTAACTATGAAGCAGAGGCATCCCTGACTTGGTTTTTTCCTGCTGTAAATAACTGAGCTGTGCTGAGCCAAATGAAATATTATGTAGTTTTGCTCTGAGGTTCTGCTCCCTTTTAATGCTGAGTCTTTTCCCCCTTCAGTTCAACATAACAAGTACTCTAAGGCATGGAGATCTCTGAGGGCTTTAAATGACTCCTCAGTCATATTGTAAAGGCAAAGATAATGGTTATGAATAAATGAGATAACTGCTTTTGTCTTAAAAGGGCACAGAGGAAGCTGAGCAGGAGGGAAAACAGGTCAGAGAGATGAGATCCCAGTCTCACTGGCATTGGAACTGCACTAGGCAGGCTTTTAGAACCTGCTTTTAAGAGTACAATCTGTTGTGAACAATGGGAAATCCAGGAAAAAACGTATTTCAAGGTATGTTTGCTGGTGTAAACATATCCTGTGATCTCACAAAACCGTGTTGCTTTGGCAGCTTGATTATTAGACTACAATTCCAAGGTGGGAAAGTGCTCTCTCCAGTTGTAGGTTTAGCACAGGACACTCTGGTGTTTATAAGGAACAGACACATAGACACACCACAGCTTTTAAACAGTGTTCCTAACCTGAAACTGAAATATAATGCCACTCATTTTACATAAGTTTAGTATCACTTTCTCTGAAAGTGTAGTCTTTTGTAACTGCAAAAAGGAATCTGAAATGTTGCCTCCTAATTTGGATCTTTTTTTCCGCATTTAGAGACATACATATATTTTATTTATTAAGGCCTTAGGGCTTGAAAAGGCTACTAATAGGTCCATTACTGCTCCTTTAGTCACTGCAAGAAATTTCAGTCCTGAACAGATGGCACCAATATAGTAAGTTCAGAAAAAATGAAAGATTTTAAAGTACTTCAATGTCCAAAACAACTCATTGAAATAATGCTGATTTCTTTTAAGAAACACAGGTTCATTCTACTAAAATGATTGATTTTTGGTGTTGTCCTATTACAAATTATATGGATGGAAGTGTTGGAAAAAAGAGATGTTCACCAAAGCACTAACAGGTTGTGAAGCAATGACCAGCAGTAACTTGAGTAAAAAAGGTGATTTTGTGATTAGGGAGCATTCTAGATGTACCCTTAAGGCTTGTGACTCAGGTTTTACATAAAAGCCACCTAAATCTTAAGACAGTCAAAACAGATAACTGAAGAAGCTAATTTTTGAGCTAAACAAACTGCTGTTTCCATTGAACTTTTTACCTTTTTTACCTGAAACTGTGTTTCTGACATCCCTATTACAGCTGCAGTTTATTTGTCCGGTTCAGGAAAGAATTGAGTGTATTAATGGAACTTTTCTGTTTCCAGATTAACTGCTTTGAAAGTGAAAAAGAAGTCACCTTCATTGTAAAGCATAAGTCAAATGTATTCAGGGTCCTCTCCAGCTGCTGTGCTGACATGGACTGGAAGGTTAAGTGAAAAGTGACTGCAAGTGCAAGGGACTTGTAAATACTTTTACTGATTGCAGAAGCACCAACCTTCAAAGTCTCAAGTCTCAATGCTGTGATAGCATTAAGATTACCATATTGAGAAATTTAGGTATTATATTTATGACATTTTCTCACAGTACTTTCATTTTAGACTTAAAGCTTTAAATTCCCTGCCTTGTGTAATCTTACAGGACAGCACTGCCAGATTAACAATTGGTGTACACTGACTTTCTTGGGTATATGCTGAATTAAGCCAGATCAATCTGTTTCGGAATTTCATAACACTGTAGGGAGTGTCAAGAACAACACAAAGCACTAAAATAGCAAATGTGGAAGTCTGGACACGGTTCCTATGCTCTGTGCTGTTTGGTTTCTTACTGCAAGCATTTCACATGGTGACAGCAGGCTCGTCTGCCTTCTTTTCTGGCCCCTCAGCACCTCGGAGCCGCTCCCTGGCGCGGCCGGCGCTGCACGGGGATGTCTGAACCCAAGCCAAGGGCAAGGAAATGTGCTGCTCTCTCTGGTAGTAGTGAGCTGATGAAGGTCACTTCTTTAAAAGGAGCAACATGATAGTCTCCAAGCAGGGAGAGGAGAAACCCCAGCCAAAGAACTGTCGCTCTTGGACCCTCAAGATTTATGCTTTGTATCCGTTATTTTGCAGGATTTCTGCTGGGGCTTCCTTTTATCCATGTCTTCTTGTATTTCCAAAGGAAAGGCCTTTAGGTTTTCTTTCACACAGGGGAGGCAGAAACTTTTGGAGTAGAGCAGACTACAGTCCTGTAAAGAAAATAACATTACTAGCAGGACACACAAAATGGAAATGCTTACGTTCCAGTCTCATTAAACTACATTTATATTTAGAATTCTTCTAAAATGAATTATTCTTCTTCTAGGCTGAAATACTCCAGCAATCTAACTTTTTCTTACTCAGGAATTCTAACATCTGGTTAGAGCCAACTGGCTGAAAAATAAAACCCCCAAATCAACTGTCCCACTGCTCCTATTAAAGTGACCTTCACCAGCTCCCTGCTACAGGGAATAGCAACACCCCTCCTTCAGCTGCCTTCTCCTTCAGCACCATGCATGGGTTTCCTGGCCTGCTCACTGAATTCCAAATAGGATTTCATGGGTAAGCTGCAGCTGGTGTTGCTGATGGATTATACCTGGAGAATGAATAAAGGTGTAAGAGATTCCATGGGTTTTACTGAAACAGCAACATTTTCCTCTAAGTCTTGCTTGATGAAGATTTCTACCTCTGGAAGGATCTTCCAAATTCCTGCAATGGCGTGTGAGACTTGGAGCCTCAGCACACTCTTCCTCACCAATCTCCACAAAAATGGCCTAAAGGCCCACACAAGTACCAAGTACTGGAGGCTCTTACAACAGACCATCTTTTCCATAGCTCCCAAAAAACCTATTCTTACTTCCATTAATCCATGCACTTGTATTGTCCTAGGAGATTACTAAAAAGTATCACTATTGTATCAGTATCACAGAGGTGTCCAATAACCAGAGCAGTTAATGAACTCCATTCATCTGAGACAATTCAAATGAGATTTCATCCCTTACCCTCAATAAATGTACTCACTGGTTAAAACCTAGAACCACACCTGGTACTAAAGCTTGAGCTAATGGCTCTCCTCTGAACTCTTGATGGCAAAGTATAAAAGCTGTTGTGCACAAAGAAGGTATTTTTGCTATCCCTGTTCTGTTCACAGCTCATACAGACCCAATATTTCTTTTTTCCCCAGGAGATTTAACCAGATGTTAGCAATCGAATAGAAAGAAGCAAAACTATTGGAACATTTTAATGTATTTGCAATATAGAGTTTGAACAACTGGAAGAAAAACTAATTAATGTATTATTCCTTTGCTCTGCAGCAAGACTTGACGTCCCTGGTTCTCTTGATGTGCTGATCACCAAATTCCAAATAGGATTTCATGGGTAAGCTGGAATTGGTGTTGCTGATGGATTATTCTTGGGGATTTAAGAATGAATAAAGACATCAGTTTAGATAGAACTGGACAAATGGATTCCCTGGGTCTTACCTAAATAGTAGAGTTTTCCCCTTGCCATGGTCATTTGCAGCTGGCCTTTCTCTGGGAGCTAGGCTTGGCTATTCCTGTGTTCCTTTCCTTGTTTTTGTTTCTTATGTCACTGTCTGGGCTTTAGCAGCAGATTCAGATGATAATGATATCAAAATCACAATCAGCCTGCTTCCATGTGACTTGGAAGCTTGGGGAACAACTTGTCTTCATCTATTGTCCTTTTCTGCATTGACTGCCAGGCCCCTTCATACTCAGAAATGAGTGTGAGGCCTTAGTCTCTGAAAAGCCCTGAAAGTGGATTTCAGTTGCACAACCTCCAGAGCCTATTGTTTTTTGTCTCTTGGTATCCTTAATACGTTAAGCTGCCAGTTTAAAAGGGGAGATTAGAGTTTCAGCTGGCCTGGCTATTGTTGCTTGCATTGCCAAATGGCACACAGCCCCCCAGCTCCAAGGCTCAGTGCTCCCAAATGTGGCCACCAGGCCATGGCAGAGGAGGGGAGGCTGTTCCTGCAGGTGGGATCCCTGATGTCAAGACACAGCTCCTCACAGGTAGAACAGGTGCTCAACTTGCATTCTTTTGGCTGAAATGAGTTGCTAGTGCAGATTTTGGCCAACAGGAACTGGGGAAATCATGACTGTGAGCCACTGCACCCCTGAGCATGTACCTGTGGTCCTGCTCTCTCAGTCCTGGGATTTTCAGCCTAACCTGTCTTTCAATGCCCTACAAATTAAACTTACCATGTAGAGTAGAGCCCTTCTTTTAAACCCTTATCCTGATACAGTTCTGTGTTTAATCAGATGATTCTTTAATGTGTGTTGTCCCTTCCATGACCAAGGCAGGAGGGGGCCATTTCAATTCCAAATTTAATAGTCCAATTCAGGCAAAACAGCTGCCAAAGGATGCTGCCGTAGTTTATTTCTGTTTTGACATGAATAATGTCTGAAAGTTATATATATATATATAGGGATGGTATCTTTACCACAATATGTAAAGGAAAGGCTCTGCCCATCCCTATCCAGGACTGACCCTGCATGACTGGAAGTTGAGTGGGAAGCAGCTGTAGTATTACATTTATCACTTAATGCCTACAGTCATGTCCAAGGTCAGTGCTCAGTCACCTTCTGCTGAGGTGAGCAATAAGGGATGAAACTTGCTCCCTTTCCTCCTTTCTTCTCCAAAAGCCACCTTTTTTCCATGTCTTTAGAAAGTGTTGCAATAAAACAGAAGTAACTATTTCAAATTACTAATATGGTCAGATTATATAATTTCCTCTCCCCTTTTCTGAAAGGGTAATAGGAAGAAGGGCACTCAACCTGCCCAAAGACTTTTAAAAGCATTTCTATTATCTTCCTTTTTGTGTGGTTTTGACATGTTTTAAGACATTACAGATTATCATTGGAATCATTGGAATTATTCCCAGTTGGATCAGAACTAATGGCACTTACCAAGGCACTCTGATAAAAGACTTGAGCAGGGTGATACAGGGTACAAAATGATTGAAGTAAATTAACTGAGAGAAACTTCAGAGGATATTTAAGTTTATGAACACTATACAGAACAGCTCTAAGTCATGACTTTTATTGGCACAATAAAAGGAAATACACTTCAGCTAGCATGGGTTATCTCATGAAAACCCTAAAATCTGATCTGTCTCTCAAGTCCCCTTAGGTACAAAAGCTAGCTAAAATCCCTTTGCCAAATCCAAGGTCAGAAAAGTCTTAATTTTGCCACACATTAGCCTAATACTATTCTGAATTACCGCAATTTAAAAAGCAACCTGTCACTGAAACCTTTCCAATTGGTCCAGCTTCTTTGCAAAGAGGCCCAAGAAAGTATGATTTTCTTCACCTTCAATTCCTATGTTTTGACATTTAACTCAGCCCAGGAGTGAATTGATGTACTTGGGTCAAGCACAAGCACAGCCAATACAGAGATATTATTCTACCTTTGTCTCTCTGTATTGCCTTAGATAAGTTTTTACTTCTCTGGACTTTAATTTTCCCTACATGAAGAAGAATAGTATGTGTTTACTTACTTTGTGGTGTGGGTGTTTAAAGCAGTAATTATCATTTCTGCAGATCTCTTTCAATGTTACCTAAGCAGTATTGCTAAATTCATTTTGAAACCATAGTCATGTGTGTGATTCACTATCAGGCCTGGCCAGTTTGGTGAGAAATTTATTCTCAATTATTTACAATCAATGTTTTACTTTGAGTGATACCATCAGGGGAATCTTGAAAACTCAGATAACAAGCAGTAAATGACTGACAAATTTCCACAACAGGCAAAATAAGCAGGACTTTCAAAAAGGTTAGAAGCTTCCATTAGCTCACTGCAAGTATCTTCTATTCATTGCCAAGGCCTGGGTTAACTGAAACAAATACATCTTTTGAAAGAAAAAGCCCCACCTTCATTCAGAAAAGCACAGTGTGTGCAAAGAGGCTGAAATGCTCTATTTCTGACAGCTCAAACTGCCACACTTGGAAATATCTGCTGAATCCTTCCTAAATTCAAGACACTTGATTTGGGAATGAAAATAGTTAAATGTGCTCAAGTTTGTCCCAAATGTGTCTGTGTTGCCAATCCTCTGCTGTTAAAAAGGAAGGATAAACCTGGCATGTCAGGGCAGGAATCAAGCCCCTAAGCCCAAACTCTCTGAGTAGCTGCTCTTGGCTCCTCGTTGGGCTGTGTGGGAGGGAGTCAGCCCCAGCCACAGCAGGGACAGCAGGGAAGATCCTGCTCATGTCAGCTTTGCCTCCACATTACTGCCCTGAGCAACCTGGCTCTGGAAACTTGAGCCCAGCCACCACAGCCACAACCAGAAAGTGCTGGCACTTCACCTAGTCAGAGCCTACTTGTAGCTTCAGAATAGAAAAAAACAAACCAAACCTTCTGAGCTGCAATCACTTTTGGTGACTTCCAGTCATTTAAATGTCAGAAGAGACTTCAGAGATAGGATGCTGAGAAATACTCCCAGTGCAGGTAGCTGGGTGTGCAAGCTCCCAGGCCAGCTGCACATTGTGCCACGGATGGCAGGAAACAACTGCAGCCCCCAGCAACAAGCCAGGAATGGGCACAGATCCTTTCCCTAACAAAGGGCTCAGGGCCCTGCATCACAGTCTGGGAGAGGACTGGTCACCCTGTGACTCTGCAGGAGCCAGTGAACATCAGGAAGACCCCAATCCCAAAATTCCCCATGGGAACAAGTACACAGACTGTAGGGGTATAAAAGCCCAGGGGTTCCTTTGTTTGGGGCCCCTCCCAGAGGAAGCAGCCTGAGCTGTTCCTGCTGCTGCACAATTCAATTATTAAACCTTTTTTCCTGAAATTGGATCCCTGACAAACCTGGGTAAGAAGTTTCTTAACAAGGAAATAAACCCAATCAGGAGAAAGGTGTTACTGCATGCTCCTCTTAGCCCATCCTTGGTGCTCACTGCCACAAGTCAGAATAGCAACTAAACTGAGCCAAGTGTGCCAGTATCCTTCTGGCTGTGTCTGCCCAACTCCCAAAATCTGAGACTCACAGCAAACAAAGGGGCCAGCTCTGCACTGAGAAGGCATTAAGACAAGTAATTTTACACCACCTTTCTGGACTGCACTCAGATTTCATAGTTTAATGTTTCCTTCCAGCTGCTACTTAAATTCATTCTTCCTCAGAGAGCAAGCATGGCATGGTACAACTCTCTTCCCTGCTCACTTTAAACATTAACTTTTGCAAATAGGATGACAGCCCTGTGCTGTGAATGCAAACCTAACAATCCATGGACATTTATATTCCCTTTACAGAAAAAAACCCAATCTACTATTGTGTGTGATCTATATTGCCCTTGCATTTCCTGGTGCTAAGAAAGTAGAAAAGAGCACTCCTTGTGCTTGAGAGGCTGGACTGTGCTTATCTGTAAGTAGAACACTCACAGCTGCTGATCATTTTAATTTAATACTGAGAGCTTCATCTGGTGGAATCCACAAGAATATACAATTATGTAGAGTTAATATATATATAGTGGTAGGACAAGGGGGAATGGTTTGCTTTAAAAATGGATTGTTTGGGATTTTGCTGCTTGATCTTTCTCTGACAGGTCACCAGGACTGGAACAAAAAGAAATTATTGAAGCAGCTTGTTTTGCTTGTTACTTACTGTACCAACACACACTGCTCTGCTACACCAACTGCAATGAGACCTAATGATGAGGAACTTGTCCTTGTCAGGGGTGAAAGGATCCCTCATGACACAAGTTTCTTCCAAAAGCCTGCAAAAGAATAATTTAAGGCTTTTAAGTGTATACTTCACAGTAGGGGATGTTTAAGAGGGGGAAATTGTGGAGGCTGAAAAGTTATCAGCCCTTTGTACTTGATTTGCTC
Source organism: Hypocryptadius cinnamomeus (assembly GCA_013400635.1). Taxonomy (NCBI): domain Eukaryota; kingdom Metazoa; phylum Chordata; class Aves; order Passeriformes; family Zosteropidae; genus Hypocryptadius; species Hypocryptadius cinnamomeus. Next base: position 19,770 of record VYZP01008837.1, read on the forward strand.
ATCTTGCTGTTGTACATGAGGTAATACAGCAGCTCTGCAGCTCCTTTTCTCTCCAAAACCTTCAACTCTGCAGCTGCCTTCAGTCCTATACTGTACTTCCTATCTCTCTTCCAAAAGTAGAGCAACTGGTGAGTCTCTCAGTGTCATCTTACTAAGTTTTTCTCAATGCTCTACCTTAACCATCTTCCATTTTTTATAACAGGCATTCCTTATCATGGCCAACTTCAGTACCTTCAGCACCTTGTCAAGTCCGCATTTCAATTGCACAGCTTTTAATCAGAAGTTCTCTTCCAAATCTGTATGCATGTGAGTGTGAAATACAAAGGTTTTACTGCTCTTGGTTATGTTGCTGCTCTAAAGCTGAGGTCCCCAGCTCCTGAAAGCAGGAGCTACCAGCAGAGAGCCCTGCAGTTACCTCCAGTGTGCTTACTTTATGTCACAGACTGCACTGCTTGCTCCAGGGTGTTGAGGGAGTGCATTTAGTAATCATTTGGCAACCTGCTTGGGAAAAACTAAAGCTTTCTTTTTTCTGGGAGCTCCAGGCAAAAGAATACAGAAGCCAGTTGAGCATCTGCCTGCATAGGGCATGCAGCAAGGGCACCTGGCTTACTCCTGGGCTTAAGTAAAACTTGGATTATGGGAATAATATGGATAAAAGGTATTCTGTCAACTTCTACTGCCTTCTCCTTGCCTCCACACACACAAAAGTGTGTGCAGGAGTGTGTCCAGCACTGTGTTCCTCTCTCCTTTTTCTGTCCACTCAAATAGAAAATTATTTGGCCAGAGCCTTCCACTGTTAGGAAAGATCAGGCATCTTATCATGGCAGATCACCCTGTCAACAAGTCCCTGGGATACAAAGACAGGATTGTGTTTGCAAAGCTCCTCTTGCAGGATTCCCAGCCCTCATCAGTGCAGAGCCATTTGACAAGGCCCCCTGTCCAGCACATTTCCTGCAGCACTGCATTTGGGATGTGTGAGCAAGGCAAGAAAGATGGGGTGTGAAGCTGTTTCTTAAAAGCATCTATAGAAGCGTGATGCTTCAGCATTATTATTTTGTTTTTGGCACCTGAGCAATCCAAATAAAGCTGGGGTGTTGACTCTGAGATTGGATAACCTAAATTAAGATTCACATTCAGACTCTTCAGGAATGGACCTGATCAAAGGTGAGCCATTGCTCTGCTGAATGGAAGAGGGAAAACCAGTAGCAGTGTGGGGTTTGGAATGATAAAAAGACAGCTGCCCAAGGACAACAGCCCCAGCAGGTGGTGATTAACAGCTGTTTCCATTCTTTAATTGAGCAGTCTTATTGGGGTGAAATGCTGAGTACATGCCTGACTTCCAGCTCCAGAGAGTTCCTGAACATGTCTGCCTGATTAATTTGTTGACCATGGTGGCCTCCACCAAGCTACTCTTGCATTTAAAGCAAAGTGCTTTATTTTATGGGGAGTTTAATGTCTGCAGACAAAGCTGTAACTGCATAATTCCTGGTCAAACTATTCCTACTTTGCAGAGAGAGAAAAGGCTTTGGTCCCTGAAAATATAAATACACAGTGAGCATCCACACACCCTGATGTTGCACGGTCTGACAAAGGATTGTCCAATCCACACAAAAAAGCACTGCTATTCAAAACTCCACTTAAGGAGTGGTTTTGCCATATATATTTCATTCATGCTGTGTGTATGTATTGCTCAGCTGAGGGAGGCTACAGTGAGGGAAGAGCTATTCCCAGAAATACCAGGCTGGCAGTCAGCAGTATTCTAACAAGAAAATATTGGTACAGTAGAGTAGTCAGTGGGGCTAGGAAATAGGTTAAATACAGATTTTTGCATGGTATTGAAGCAGGGCACAAAAATGCATTGTTGTTTTTCCTACCAGCACTGACAATTTTTAACATTCCTTCCTCTTGGAAGAAAGGACATCACTTTAAGTACCAAGCCTCATGTTCAGGGTCAGTAGAGCACATTATTGGACTCATGCAGTGCACACTACAAGGATTCTAATGCTCATAGAGAAATGAAGTCTGGGGTCTCAGAGGGCACTCACACAATCGAGTGTGAGTTTGGTGACATCCACCCATAATATGTGTACGGGGCAGATAACTCACATAGCTCACATCTGAACTCTCCTGGTGTCTGAACTTCTTTGGGAGCATCCATTTTTAAGCTACCTACAAGAAACACACTCAAAAAAATCTTTTAGCTTCAAAATGCAATGCTGGGAACATACCTGCAAGAAGATTAAAGTGACCTGAGACATCTGGCTTTGCAAATTAAAACCCAAAGGAAAACTGACAATTGCAGACCTTGATTAGTAAATATTTTCTCCCAAATTAAGTTCATTTCCCATGTCCCAGTTAAATTTTCAAATTCCTTAGACAGGTCTATAAACTGCAGACTGGGAGCCTAACTATAAAGTTCACCTATTAATTTGGAACATCCATGAAATAACTCGGGTGACAAAGCACATGGCTGCGACCTCAAAAACCCTCTGCTCAGCTGAGGTCTATAGTCCCTAAGTGCTTCCCAGGACACTGTTCCCTATCTGCTGCTATGCACAATTCCAATCCAGTTCTGCAATGCCCATCTCCTCACCCCAGCTGGAGCCATGAAAGGGTACTCAGGAGGCAGGTACCAGGAAGGTAAGTGTTGCAAAGAAAAGATTGTGTCTTTTTCTTTGCTTCTGGTTCACCTTGGAATAGAGTTTTGGAAGCTTACCCCTGACTCCCTGTTCCCATCTGGCTTTCTATGGAAATGAGGCCAATGGAAATCACCCTATACCTTGATAAAGTGTTGGCCCATTCCAGCCACAGGGGACAAAGGAGCAGACACCTTTAAAAAAGTTTAGGTACTATAACTCTTATGAAAATAGGCAGAAGAGGAAGACTCTATGCTCCTGGAGAATGCCCATATATATCTATAAATAGGAGAATCTGCACATAAGAAAGTTATTGTCCATCCTTCTGACAGACTTCAGGCCTCACTACAAAGGTATGGCCATCAGTCCCAAGATACAACACATAGGAAGCCATGTTGCATCAGCTTTGCTGCTAACAGATTACTTGTTTAAAATCCTGGCCATTGATTTACATTTTGGGAGCTTACTTGTTTAAAATCCTGGCCATTGATTTACATTTTGGGAGCTTACTCTTCACTAATACCACTAATATTTGTTGAGAGTCACACCCTCAGCTTTTTCCAAAAGTATAGTGGCAAGCAGGCTTTTAGGATTGATTTTAGTCTGTATCGACAATCTTATCAAGCACAGCTAACCATATGCATGCCCAAAAATTGCACCAATCCATGAAAGAAACGTGGTTGCTTGTTTGCAAACTGGGTATCTTTGCTCACCTGCACCATTTTCTTGTACAGACAATTCACCTTGCAATTATCAAAACTACAGCTTTTAGCTAAAAACCTTCATGCTTTTCATGGTACAGTGTTCTGCTGCAAACCAGTCAGCTTTTGGAAGAGAAGCAGGGCTGGTGTCAGGCTATGAAGAAGTGAGCACCAGGAACCTGGGTTTGGGTGGTATCTCAGCAGGTAGGTTGTGTGTGCTCCCAGCTGAGCACATCCACAGCCTGCCAAAGGATAGCAGGGCATTCCCACTCTTCCAGCTCTGCAGCCAGACCCTTTCCCTGCAGAGCTCTTCAGTTCACTAAAGCCACATCCCTGACTATGCCTCAGCTCAGGAGTTTTCTTCGGGAACAAATTGCCTGACTGTCCCCTCCTTACCAGACAGATTTGAACCACAGAGCAGTCTCACAGCACACAAACCAGAGGGTTTCAGAAAAAATAATCCAAAAGTTGTGTTCCAGAAGCACCTAATACACCCCAACCTGAATGCCCAGCTGGTGGCCATGCAGCCTACAGGCTGGCACCAGAGGTGATCTAAAACATTCCGGAACACAGAGAATGGGCAGCTGGTATCCAACAACCAACACCTTGGTCCATGGTTTCTGTCTTACTTAATCACACTAGTTACTCATGCAGTAACAAAAAAAAACTTTTTCATTTTCTTCTTCCAATATTTTTTTCCTTATTGCTTTTAATGAACTAAATTGGCTTGCAGAGGAATCCAACAGCTGCTAACAGTAGCACAAGGTAAGAGGCAGAACTGCAGCACCAGCAGAAAGGCAGGGCTGAGATGAGGGACCTGCACATCCCTCTTTAGGTGACAGTAAGCTGCTATTTCTGCTTGCCCGACAGAATGAAACTGAATCCTCAGAGACATCTGCTGACAAGGTGAACTAGGGGCAAGGTGAAGCAGAGCTGGGACTACTTGTCATCTAATGTTCCAGAAGAACAGGGAGATCCTCAGGGGCAACAGAGGCTTCATGACAGACATCCAATTCAGAAAGTCCTAGCCTGTTAAACCCTGAAATCTAATTTTGGAAATAATCTCCCTTACCTCATCACTCCTTTACCACCAGCCTTTCCACAGCCATTCCTGGCATTTCAGTAGCACAGAATTCTTCAGATGTAACACAAATGGGGCTGGACACTGGATTTATAAATAAATTCACCTTGAGAACACCTTAGGAAGCTATTTTTTCACAGATTATATGACTCTTGGATATGATGTGTTTTCCCTGCCTCACAGGGATGATTGAGAGCATTTCATTAACTCAAGTGCTTTCAGATTTGTCAGTCGTACAGCATGTACATGCTACCCCTTTCTCCCTGTACATTGTAATTCAGATTCTTCACACTATGAGTTAACTTAGCTAAGAAGTCTACTTTTTGAACCCTGCATTTTAGGATTTCCAGCCAGGTCCCCCTGACATACCTAACTTTACTTTTTCTGCAGGTACTCAGCAGCAACACCAACACACCCACTTGACTGAATGAGATTCAGATCAACACTTGTATGCAATTTTTTGTAATCAGTCTTCCTTAAAAAGGAGAAATCATTATACCCAAAGAAGTAGAGTATGGAAAGTCACTTGAATCAAATTTACTATAATGCTGACTTTTTCTTTAAACTAGTGCAAAACACCAAGAACCACAACAACAAAAAAGAAGTATTTATGGCAGTAAGGGTCATAGACTTTGGAATGACTATGTCCTGATCCCAAGTTAAAATAACAGCCCTGGGTTCAGAGCTGAAGTACGTTAGATATAGAAACACCTGCTCTCTCACAGACCATCGGCATGTAGAACAGAATCTGTTCAATGCCTACCACCGGGAAGGAATGGTATCTATGTACAAACACATTTTTGGCTATGCCAGTTGAAAAGCATATGATCCTGCCTGCAAGGCACAGATGAATTTATGATGCTTTCCATCTTACTCCCAGCTTACAAGTCACGGGTAGCAGCTGTACCAAGTTTTATTTCACTGGGAACATCATTTGTCCTGAGAGCTTGTCTACACATCAGCACTTGGGAAAGTTGAGGTTCCTAACTAAAGGTGTGAGGTCAATGAATGCACAGATTTCAGAGTGAATGCTCTCATTCAGAAGTAAAGTTTGCTGTACAACAAAGTAAAGCCATTTCCTTCTGAAGAAAGACATTTAATGTCGAGTTTATGCATGTGCTCCACACCTTTAGTCTAAACTGCCAAGCAGACAAGTCCTGAGATGCACTTTCTCATAAAGAGCCACTTCCTAAAAGTTCATTTGCTTTGAATAACCATGGCTTTATGCCATAAACCCAGCTGAGCCAGACAAAGGTTTATCACATTGGTCAGCTCATGGGTTTGGCACTACATGCCACCTTAGCAGGATGTGACAGTGTGCCAGGTGTTTGTCTGCCCTCCAGACACGTGAAGCAGAGTGAGAACTCATTTCTCTCTAGCAAACCAGCAGCAGGATAAAGGACCTCTTGAGGAGAATGTCTAGGGCACTAATCCCTTCTCAATAATGACAGACAGATTTGTGGCCACGAGCAGCCCAAACCATCACCAGGTGCTACCACTATTTTTTTTACCTTGGAACGTTCTGAAGCAGCACCATTTCCCAGTAACACATCACAAGTCTGTCTGGCTGACACACGCTGAACAGGTCTTTGACAACAGCTTGTCTAGAACTGAATTCTGCCCAAGCATTTTCCACTCTGACTGGAAGCCACAAGGTATTTTAACACATCTTTACTTGACACACATGCCCAGCTCTTCTGGAAAGAACACAGTTACCCACATGCTTGGGTAACCACGGAACTAACATGCTCTACACAAGCCTGCTAGGTCAAGCCTAGAGTGCTGCAGGATGTGTGTGAGGTTGGCTCACATATCCTGACAAAAGGTGAAGCACACAGATTTCAGTGCCACAGTAAGGAAATAACTGCAGTAAAAGAAAGGCATGGCTTAGGTAGTGCAGAAAGAGCGTTTCTCCGTGCTGTCTGCAACTGATTCCTGATATAGACATGGGGAAATGGCTCTCAGTCCAGTTCTCTGGAGACTCCTAAAGACTTCGGGGCAATTCTGATTGGAACACTCTCCTAAGAGGCCTGGAAGGCATGCCAGAAATCATAAATCACCCTTAAATTGTCAGGGTCAGTGGCAAAGTAGTAGCACAGATAAGTAACCTGATTTTCTTTGCTTCAAACCTTATTAGCACAAGTATTTACAATGCATTGGTTAAGCCCCTCTTAATACTCCACAGGAGACTCCTGTGTTTCTGAGTCACTGATAAACTAGAGAAACCATACAAGAAACAAAGTACCTATAAACAGATGCAGACTTTGATTTGAATGGCTGTCAAATAAAACCAACATTGACACACCCTTAATCCTCTCCTACAAAACCCTTGTTTCTTTTACCTGCCAGGATTTTCCTGCAGTATTCACTGTTGATGACAATAATCTATTAAAATATTCCCAGCTCGATTTTCTACAGGAAGGAGTGCTCTCTAGTAGGAGGGCAGTTCATACCCTGGCATGTGCCAGTGTTTGGTGTGACAGATATTTAAACACATTTCAGCACCAGCATCTTGTCTTCTTCAGAAAAGCAATCTGCTGCTTAAGTGATCAAGCAGTAGATAAAACAGCAGAACCTTCTGACTTGCTAGTTAAGCCCCAGGTGAACAACTTTCTTCCTCCTGTTCCTTGGTGCTACAGCCCTGAAGGCATGTTTAGGTCACCTGTGGCTGCCTCCCTGCTCTTCCTTTGAGGTGACTTACCTTGGCTTCAGCATGAATTAGCCCAGGACTGCAATTTCACAAGGCGTGAACAATCAGAACTTTCATCCTTACTCACTCTCCCAAAGATCACTTGATTGAATTAAACCTTGGTTTGTTGCAGCACCCTTTTCCCCCAGGCTGGGGGGCTGTGCTGGCATTGCTATGGTTCCTCTGCTTGGAAGGAACAGAGATCCCTGCAGGCGTCCTTCTAGCCACAGGTCACAGAGCAGGGCCCAAGCCCCGCTCCTGAACAACAACTTCCATGGATTCCCCATGGCAGCAGCAGGATAAACAGTCTAGGTGGTCACAGATGTGAAAGCCAGTGTGTTTTCTGAACAGTTGTAGGGACAGAGGAGTAACACAGGCAAATCAAACCCCTTCCTTAGGTAAAAAGGCTTTCTGAACACACAATGAATCTCAAAAAGTCATCTATACCTAAATCCATGATTTAACAAAGCTGAGAAACCAACACCCAACAAAAACTAAGCCCAAGTGCCCCTTACTCAGAGATGCCTGCTCTAAATTAGGCATTAGATTTAGTAAGAATCTTAAATTAGGTGGGAATGTAAAGGTTCACATGGGAAGGCTGCAAAAGGCATCATCTACCCGTAACACAAGAGATCCAAACTCTGAAGTGTTGCTGAAGTGATCATCAATTCTGGGTAACACAACTGCTATTCTTTGCCAAAATGGAAAAACCAGACCTGAGGTCAGATTTCATTAAATCTCCTTCTGGTTCAACCACAATAAAAAAATCAACCTACAGCAATAGTAACCCTCTGTTCTGAACTCATTTTGTCTCCCTTCCAAACTGCAGCTCCCTATCAGAAATCTGTAACGTTAACAGCCATAGTGGGGAAGAGCAGTTGCTCTACTAATATGTGAGTGATGACCATTACTTTTTAAGTTGTCCTTAAAAAAAGTCAAGTGCAGGCCACACATGTACCACTGAAAGTATCAGCTTGGTTAAGCACAACCTAAACTTAGTGCAATACCTTCCAACAGAGTCTAAAAATAGGAACACCAAGATTTTGTGGAAATACAGGAGGAGAGGCTAACACAGTATTTCATGAAATAAGACACTGCCATTTGACATAATCCTGAAAGGAAGAATAATTCCAGTCATTAATCACTGGAATACAGCTCCAATGATTAATCTTCCTACAGAAAGCAAAGTTGGGACTATAAGGAAAGACTCAGCCTCATGACATGGGGTTGCATGTTACAATGTCCATGCTGTGGAGCTAGCGCCCACTTTCCCCTGTGATCAGGAAGATGTTCAGCATTAACATACCTGGGAAAGGGAATTTTTTCCAATAAAGCGTGACTGCGGCTCTCAGTTTGTTAGGACTGAGCTTGAGCTGGGGACTGCAGAATGAAGCAAAAAACCCAAAAACAAAACCAAAAACAAAACAAAACAAAAAAACCAAAAACAAACTATCCAGAAGGAAAAGCAAACAAAACTACCAGAGGGGTGAGGGAAATGGGGTGAAGAGTGCCAGCTTCAAGAAAGCCCAATAAAGACAGGCATGTCCCTGCCTAAAACTTCTGCATGTACATGGCCCAGCACACCTTCTGCAGCCATGCTCATTTCCTCTGGGACATACTCCTGGAGGTTTGTCATTCCATCTGGTGTGAACAGTAAGTGCAGAAAAGCAGCAGAGATCCTCTGGCAGCACATCTGATGGAGAAAGCCCACAGTGACCCAACCCATAAAAAGTTCTTTGCTGGGGCACTTGCTGGAAATTGCCACAAAAATTTGCAAATTTCCTTGTTTCACACCTTCACACCAAGGTCACTTCATTGGTTACAGTTTACAGTGGAGATTATTAAGTCCTTTAGTCAGGGGTTAGCAGCTCCCAAACCTCCTGACATACACCTATGTCAAATTTCTGTCTTCTAGCCAAGCAGCAATATGGAACAAGGTGAATTCAGGCAGGCACAAGACTTCCTGAATTTTTAGCAATGTTTTCAGGTTACTCTGTTTGCCCCTGTCAGAAAGACTTGGCTTCCCAACTAGTACTTGGATTACCTTGCCCAAAAAATATGCAGGTACTGAAGCTGCACTTCTTTCAACACCTGATGCATCAAACAGGTATCAAGGCACATATACAAGAACCACTTCCATAATTCTCTGTAGGACACAGAGAAATATGTGTTCTTAGACAGCTGAAGACCTATTTTATCACTGAGTGCCAGGCCATTCCATCTGTGCATGCTCTGTACCCTGCACAGTCTGTTCTCCAGAGGGGCTATACTTATGCTCTTTCCTTCCAGAAGTTCTTTTGGACAAATTTACTTCTCTGCTCATCACAGGTAAAACAGAAAAAAAATGGCTTTTTCTCGTATGACAAATGTAATCATGGCTGGAGATGTGTGGATCCTAGAATTCACTAAAACCAGAGTGGACTGCTCCTCCTGGGTCACATGCTAGGAAGGCAGACACATAAAATTTTCACAGTTCTGACTTTTTACCCAAGCAGCTCAAAATCCACTAAGAACTGGCAGCATCCTCAACATGTCACAGATATTTAATAAACTTTTCTTTGGCTTTAGATCTCCATCTGTCCAGTACACACAGACAGGTCTGACTAAGATTTCACTGAGATCCAAAAAGAAAGTGTGGGCTCAGAGTAGAGCTAATTAAGCAGCAAAGCTGATGGGGTCTTGACAGAAATTGTATGTTGCCCATGTTTTTCAAAGCTTTTCAAAGAGCTGGCTGTAGGTCTAGGTAGATAAGACTTAAAAAACACTGTTTGATGCCAGATTTAAATGTGTACTTCCCTTCTGTACATACACATGGCTCCAAGTGTGGTTAATGAGTAATTACTTCACTCATGTTGGGAAAATTATGACAAAATGAATGAACAGCTGGGGGAGAAGACGTAGTGCTAAGTTATGATGGCCTGTGGTTAAAAGCAGACTTCAAAGGAGGCAGCATGGTTCAGGTGTTAAATGGGCAGCAAAAAAAGAAAACAGAAAGGGCAGGTGAAAATGTGTTCTGTTCACCAGGCTCTGACAAAAGGAGCAAAAAACATTTGCCAATCCTTGCTTTTTCCAGGCCTGGACTAAAGAACAAAGAAGCCCAAACCATTGCAACCACACAGAAAACCTGTTCCTTTCTTAATCCAAATCTCAGGTTTTGCCTATCTATCGGGAATTCTGGGGCTTTTTACACCTTTTATGGTGTAGTGATTTTTGTAGTAGTAAAAACACTGATTTAGTCAGCGGATCGGTGCAAAGGTGATGCACAGGCTAGAGAGCTTGGTATCTCAGCCAGCCTGGGGAGCACATCTCCATTATGAGTCTCTTTACCAGCAGAATCCAAGTATTTTCCTACAACTCTCATCAAACAAAAACCATTTTTGGTCTGAACAACCTCAGACTGCTGCATCTGGACAGAATAAAACTTTCAGGAGATCCTTCATCTGGCTCTTGACATAACCTTGTCATATTTGTAGAGATCACAGACTCTGTTTGAGGCAAGACACAAAGTGAGACAAGGTACCACTAATGCTTTCATTGTAGCAGCTTCTTTGACCTTAATTTACACGGGAATTTATTGCATGAGGAAAATATTTCTGGTATGGGAACCAGAAGCATGAAGGTCTTACATTTTGTTTACATAAAGCATGCCATTTCAGCTGTAAGAATATAGTTATACATCTTTACTAACTACTAGTGCACAGTTCCACTTCTTTGGCTCACAGGTGCCTGGAGCTGGAAGGCAGTGGCCTCTAGCTCGGGAACCGTGAGTGTCTCCCTGTCGGCAGTGCCCGGCCAGCAGCTCCGGCCTCCCCCGCTCCCGGTTCCCCCTCCCCTGCTCACGTTCCCCGCCCGGACCGCGGTTCTCTGCCCGGCTCCCCTTTGAACAATTCCCGCTTCCCAGCTCCCCAGGCTCTCCCTAGGTCCCCGTTTCCACCCCCGCACGGAGCTCCCAGTTCCTTTCTCCCCCGTCTCCGGTTCCTCGGTCCCCTCCTCAGCTCCCTCTGCTCCCCGGTTCCCGGGTCTCTGCGCCCCCACACCCTCAACCCCGCCATTTCCCCTTCTGTCCCGAGCTCCTGCTTGCCTCCCGATTCCTGTTTCCCACCGGCTCCAGTTCCCTCCGGCGCCCACTTTCCACGCAGCTCCCGGGGCTACCCCTTTCCCAGCTCCCGTTCCCGGTTCCCTTTCCCCACTCCCGTTCCCGTTCCCGTTTCCCTTTCCCCATTCCCGTTCCCGTTCCCCGTTCCCGGTTCCCTTTCCCCGTTCCCCGTTCCCCGTTCTCCGTTCCCATTCCCGTTCCCGTTCCCGGTTCCCTTTCCCCATTCCCGTCCCCGTTCCCGCTTCCCGTTCCCGNCCCGGTTCCCTTTCCCCATTCCCATTCCCGTTCCCGTTCCCGGTTCCCTTTCCCCGTTCCCACTCCCACTCCCGTTCCCCCACACGCGGTGCCCACCCAGCCACTTCCGGGATTGCGCGCGGACGCCGCGGCTCCGGGGCCTCCCTGAAAGGGGCAGGGGGCGCCGGGCGGCCGGCAGGGGGCGCTGTGCGCCCGCCAACGCGGCCTGCCTTTCCTCACTCCCTGCTCCGGCTTTGGCGGGCACGCCGTGTCCCCAGCGTGTCCCCAGCCCTCGGGAAGGACATCCAGGCGTCCCCAGCCTGTCCCCAGCCCTCGGGATGGACACCCAGGCGTCCCCAGCGTGTCCCCAGCCCTCGGGATGGACACCCAGGCGTTCCCGGTCCTCGGGATGGACACGCCGGTGCTTCCAGCCCTCAGGGTATGTTTTGCTCTTACTTCAATGAGCGTGTGCTCAGCCAGAGGTGAGAGCCGTGCTCAGCACGGCACTGGCTCCTTGGGCATCCAAATCTCAGGTTTTGCCTATCTATTGGGAATTCTGGGGCTTTTTACACCTTTTTTGGTGTAGTGATTTTTGTAGTAGTAAAAACACTGATCTGCGAGCTGGGCAGAGGAGTTGATACTGCCGTGAGATGCAAGGTCATGCTTAGCCACAAAATTTGGATGGGAGAAGTATTTTGAAAGCAGCTTCTACTCAGGGACTGGCTGTAGTGGAAATCGTTGGCATTCTCAGTGGAATATGCAAAATTTAATAGCAGTGATAAAAACACAAGGTGATGGATGAAACCTTTCATGAAAATAAGTGCATTTATTTTAATTTTTGCCCTTCTCAGCTTGTTTGCTTTCATAATCTTCCAAATGCTGATATTGCTTAGTGCCTGTGACATCAGCAAGTTTCAGGTGCCTCTCTGAGTTTCTTCAGCTGAGTTAATCTCCACATGCTTTTCCTGAGTTACCCATCTGATGTCTTCAGAGTATCTTGGACGCGTTGTGCTCATCGCTGAGAAAAGTAAGGATTTCAGAATTGAATTGAAAAACACGTTCTGAAAAAAGGAGGTTCCAGACGCTATGAGCCACTCTCGGGAAGTCTGGTAGCCATAGGACAAACCATAGAGCACAATGAAGAAGGATGAGAGCACAGTTATGCTCAGAACCAGGCCCCAGGCCAGAGGGACACACCACCACCACAGCAAGGGCTCGGTGTCCGGGATCTTGCGAAGCTGCCTGATGGTCGTGCTTAGTCTCCTTCCTCTGGAAAAGATGCCCCCTTCTTTGACATTGGAACTTGACTTCTGGGACCTTCTACCCATCTGAGGGGAATTCACAGTTGTCGTCTCCTCCTGTGTGTCAATTACATTTGCATCTTTTTCAGATATTATGCAATTATTCCAGTACCTAGAATCTACCTTTGGGTACATCTTAGTCACAACAGGAGGAGGATCCTTCTGGGAATACTTAAATAAGGCAATTATTAACATTTCCACAGGGAGAGTAAGCAAAGCACATTCAATTCCTACTGATATTGATCTCAAATACCTCAGGTATATTGGAGCTTCATCATTCTTTTCAGCATTAAAGAACATAATGTTAACAAGCAATGTGAATAATAGTACTGCTAAAAATGTAGACAACCTTTGGAACCTGGTGAAAGCCCCAGCGATGACAGGAGCAAAAATTGAGAGCCATAGATGGTACTCTGTCAGTCTCCTGTTAAAATTAATAAGAAAATAGTCAAATTTGGGTACAGGTGTCTGGGAGTCTGTGGCAGAAAATTTCCAGGCTCGTGAGGGATTGTTCTTGTCAAGCAAAAGCCATTTTCTGCACAGAAAGAACCAGACCTTCCTGGTGGACATGTCCTCAACTTCAGCTCTGCTTAAGAACCAGGGTGGAGGTACGCCATCGTAACTGAGCATGATCTTGAAGGAACGAATATCCCCCAGATTTTTGGTAGTAGTTATCAGAAAGCAGTCAATGCTTCCCCGTTGGAAAGCTGGAGAAGGCTGGTGCCATAAACAACGGAATTTACTCCTGCCGTACTGGCCGATGAGCTGCAGGAAGACCTCTGCTTTGGTCCCAGCATTCCAGCGACTGCCTGTGTACAAAGTGACCAAAAAGCTCCCTTCATCAGAGGCCTCATTGTCTGGCAAAACGATAATGTACTTGATCTCCCTCTCAATCCTGTCTCTTCTTATAGCCCAGCAGCACAAAAGCAAGAAGATGACAAAAATCGAGAGCACTGTTATGAGGGTCAGTGGGTTTTTAGGTATGTCTGCTATCAGGTTTCTCCCCAGATCTACTGTGTTGGGAAGAACTATTACTTTGGCTGCCAGGAACTTGATGCTGGGTGCTGGAAGGGCTGGCACATTCCTGCGACTCCGCGTGGAGACACAGATACAGTGTACCTTCTCCCAGTTGGTCAAGGGACCGATCACACATGGGTCTTTGCTCCACTGACTTCCAATCCCATTCAGAAATAGGCACTGGTCATTAAAAATGTATATGCTCACCACTTTCTGGTTTGGGTACCTTAAGATATATTGTGTCTCCAAGACAACAGAGATGTTCTGAGTGTCTGCACCACTTTTCTGCACCATGAGTGTCAGCAGGGGCTTTGGGAGACAGACTATATAGGGACCTGTAACGCTACAGTCAGTGATTGTCCCATTTCCACTTTCAACTGTTGGCATGTTGTGAAAAGCAGCAAATGAGGCCACAGGCTGAGCGTCAGTAAGATTGGTACCTGCAAATATCAGCACCTTGAAAGTAACTTTTAATTTTGTCATGATCTGGAAGTATATGCTCGTGGTAGTTTCATTGATCTCAAAATTAAATCCTCCAGTTGTGTAAGTTTCTGTTTTATCGGGTCCCATTACTAAACGAAAAGTTGCAACTCCACCTTTCCTGGCAAGAAAAATGTCTGCTCTTTCAGGCATGATTGGAACTAGATCCCCATCAGTCTTAGTCTCTGCCATTTTAAACCCCATGACCGTTGATATAATATCTGATGTGTGACCTAACCATGGGAAGGGGCTCTCATCAAATTCAAAAATGGCAGTGGAAAACACAGTATCCGGGTCCGCTCCTGAACCATCTCCTTTGCCCAGTATTGGATAAAAACAATTGTGGCAGGTGTCTGTGACAGGCAAATAATTTGTAATGTTCCAGGCTTCATTCTTCTTCAGAGTGATATTCCAGTGTCCAGTTTCTATTAGAGTTTCTATTTCTTCAGGGACTTTTCCCCAGAAAACTACATCTGTTACACCTTCCATGATGGAGAAAACATGTTGAATTCCATTTGCACTGACATTCTTGAGATGCAGAAGATCAGCTCTTAGGACATTGGACAAGCATCTTAGTATTCCAGTGGTCTGAATTTCTGCTCCCTCAGACCAATTGATCTGACTCCTCTGTCTCTTCAGAATTCCTGTTACTTCTGTCAGTTTCCCAATGGCAAGGTCTTGTGACCTAGCATTCATTTTCTCAACTGCCTCTGTGACTTGAGAAATAACAGCCACTACTTGGTTGACTTCCATGATGCTATTTACTGAAATATTCAAGGCTGCTTTAACCACAGTTTCCCGAAGCTGAGCCTGAGGGAGCTGGACAATGGGTGTGTTTTTAATATAGTTTAAGAGTGAGGCTGCAAGATAAGCCAAATAACCAGCTCTAAGACGATCCCCAGTCTGCTGAGCAGACGTTGACATGCTTAAACGGCTTGCTGAAGCCAGCAGTTCGTGAAACACGGCCGGAAGGGACTGGGTTCTAAGCGGGCTCCTCACATAGGCACGCAAACTCACCTGGGTAAACGACCCGAATGAATCACGGACTTGAACATAAAGTATCAAACGGTACCAACGAGAGGACACTCCAAGTGGGAGAAAAGATGGAGGAGTTTTAGGCTCAGAACCAAAGTACAGAATTGTGCCAAATGTGTTTTCAACCACAGAAGTTACTGTGGTAGTTTGGGGTACGTTGGAAGCTACTATCACTTTATATGTCAGAGGTAAATGGCTGTCAGAAAATCCTCTACACTTAACAACAAATTTTGTCTGAAAGGCAAACCCGTAGCGGGGTCTGATGTTACACCTGCCGGCCTGAGGTGGAGTATTTACTGCAAAGGATTTTTTGAAGGATGCGGACCTACCATCCCAGGTAGTTACGGTTAAGTGAAGTACGTAGGAGTCATATGCAGGCTTTGTGAAAGTCAGAGCATGTATAGACAGGTAAGCCCCAGACCTCCCCGTTGATGTTTTGGAAGCCCAATCAAAATTAATTTCTTTAGAGGTGTCTGAAAAAAGGGACCAGTAATATAGTGGCTTGTTCCTTGGTTTACAGTTTGAGCATTTTCCAGATAGGGCAAATCTCTCTGTTGGAATTAGACTGCTACCACAGTTTTCAATGCATTTGACGTCTAGAATGAGTGGAGGGCCAGGATCTACCTCTACAACTTGATTAGCATAAGCCTTCCTTCTGCCCTTTTGAATCTCCAGGCGAAAGTAGTATAAGGTGCTTCCTGGGAGGGATTCTGGTGGTATTGTTTGAATGGGACCTGAGGGTGTTATCCATCTCAAATCCTTCTGGAATGGATGGCATCTGTTTTTCCACTTGAATTTCATTGTTTTATAGTCTGCTGAGTCTTTGGTGCAGTACCAAGTAAATATCATTGGTCCTTCCTGTGAATCAGGATCAGAGGATCCAGAGCCATCAAGAGTCCATCTCTCAGAAAAACCCACTGTGCGGACCGAGCCTCCTGAGATATTTGCCAATAGATCAGCTCTCTCAATCTGAACATAAATCATATCACGGGCCTTGAGGACTGTTGTGGTCCTAATTAGGACTACCTCAGCAGTGAAATAAAACAGATACAACCCATAATCTAAAGTATTAGCGGGAATAGTTAAATGTATCATTTTTGTGCCAAACATTCTAGAAGTGTTTACTGGCCTTGACCAGTCCGGCTCAGTTTTTGTGTCCTTAGCAGGATAGACTTGCCATAAAGGCCTGATAGATATGCCAATGTGGCAGTCTACGTTCAACTTGACAAAGAGGAAAAATTCTAATGCCCTCTTCTTGTACAAGGTAATGGATCTGGGATTAGGTCTCTGAATCCAACACCTGAGTATCCTACATTCTCTTTTCTCACAAACCACTGGCGCTTCTATGGTTTTTGCAGTGCGGTTGTTGACCCTGACACTTAAAAGAGCCGGTGTAGGTGCACTGCTGGTGCAGTTCACTTTTGCCACAAACCCCGTGTATTTCTCTGCATCAAAGGGTAAAGCAGAGCGACGGACAAAATGCGTGGCATTTTTTACGTGGTCGTTGTATGTGTATGTGCTGCTCTGGACAATATGATCTTTTTTTGTGCCAAAAAGCTGCAGAGAGAAGGTCCACTCGCACTGTAGCATTGGATGTTGTGCAGGGATAAACCACACTAAATAACTAAAGTTCTGCAGAAAAGAAGGACGGCCACTGCTGAAAACGTGGACGTCAAGGTCTCTTTCTGCCAGTGACCTAATCAAAGCCCTCTTCTGATTCATGTAAAGGTACATTTTGAACTTGTACCACTGTAAGGCCAGAAACTCTATGGTGAGTAAGTAGGAGAGCTCCTTGTATTGGTAGAACACAGTGTGTGTGTTAGGGTGATCTGTGGAAAAAGTGCTGTTGTTGTCTTTAGACATGTAAAATGTTCCCTGGTTGTACCTGAAAATGTAAGTGCTGCTGTTGGTCTTCCCTGGACAAAGGTTGACATGTATGGGAGTTTCTTTGCCAGCAGTTAAGCTCAGGGTACCATTGAGCAGGTGAAGTTGCCCCTTCAATTCCTCAAACCTCTTTCCATCAACATGGAAGTAAACGCTGGCCACCACGATCTCATCCAGGCTCTGAGGTGTAGAAATGGCACAGAAGTTGCTCGGCAGTGTAAATGAACTGTAGGAGCAGAGCCAACCTCCTATAGCCTGTGTGTCCACCAGTCTGTAGGCAAGTGTACTCAGGGTAAGGGGCTGAAGCCACCAGGATAAGCTGAGGGGCTGCTGAGGAACACTAAGGAGCTTGGAGCTGATACTGAGGACATGCACCAAGTCAGGCTCCACCTTGAGAGAGAGGTTGAGGCTGATGTGAGGCATCTGCTCAATACTGACCAAAACAACGTGGATCCCGGGGTGCCTGTAGCGCACAGTCAAGCGGTAGCTGTAGTAGGTGGCACAGGTCTGTTGCAGCTCAACTGTCGGATAGACAGCAGGTGATGTTGTGTCCTGGTGCTCACTGCTGGGAAGGAGAAGGGTCGAGGGGACACCTCCCCGGCTGCTGAAGCGGTACTGCCAGCCAGCACTCTTGAGGCGTGCACACCAGCCCAGCTCCACCGGCTGCCACACTTGGATAACGCGTGTCTGCGGCCAAAGCACGAACAGCCGCATATCCTGCTCCGCGATCTCGACGCTCACGTTGTGGTGAAAGCACTCGGGTGCAGCGCAGGAGGCTGACGAGCACTGCACTGTAAGAAGGCTGGAGGCCCCGCCTGAGGGAGCTTCTCCCATCTGCAGTACCACCTGGCCTGACCAGCGTGAGATGTTCCTCAGAGAGGCCGAGTTCAGGTACCAGAGGCAGCAAGGTGGGGATGGTGGCTGCCCCTCCTCTCCCTCTACCTCCAGCCCTGCTCCTGGGGCGGGCTGGTAATGCAGGGTCACGGTGCTGTTCCACAGGCACGACACCCTGTGCTCGTTGTCGGGCCGCTGGAAGACCTGGCCGTGAGGGCCCGGGCAGCTGACCCGCAGGGGTGACGGCTGGAGACGGACAGGGGACGCGGCCGAGCCGCGGCGGCAGCAAGCGAGCAGCTGCAGAAGGAGGAGGAGGAGCGCGGCCATCGCGGCCAGAGGGGACGGGGCGGAGGACGCGCGGCCTGCCTGGGGCTGCTCGTTGGGGTGGCCCAACGGCTGGGACAGCAGCCCGAGGGCACCGGAGCCTCCTCCGGAGGGCAGCCGGTGAGAACACTATTTAACCTCGGACACCGCGGGCCGGAGGTCGGGCCGGAAGAAAGAACAAAGATTTGGGGGCCAATAATCGCCACCGAGCTCCTGCCGGCGTCCCTCAGCGGCGGCGCGGGGGCTCCGGCCGTACCCGGCACGCACCGCCCGCCGCTCGCGCCGGTGGCGGCCCCGCCCCCGCTCGCGTTGGAGCGGCGAGAGTGCAGTGGGACCATGGCTGCGCTGAGGGACTGCAAGGTGAGGGCAGGGCTGAGGGGCTGCGAGCGGCTGGCAGCGTGACGGGCGGACGGGGCTGGGGGCTGCGTGGACACGGCAGGATGAGGGGCTGCAAGGTGAGGGCAGGGCTGAGGGGCTGCGGGGGGACGGCAGCGCTGAGCAAAGCGCGGCTCGGTCCTGCCCGTGCCCTGAGCACAGGGGCGGCGGGTGGCTTCCGTGGGGCTCCCGGGAGCTGCCGACGGGCTGTGGGCTGTGGCGGGCGGGGAGCTGAGCCGGGCTCGCTGTGGCTGGAGCTCAGCCTCGTACACTCCGGTGGGTTTCGGAGGAAGGAAGCTGCTGTTGGGATCTGGAAAAGGGGAAGCGTCGCTGCACCTGTCTCTTCTACTGCAGAAGCAGACCCATGTCTGAGCTTCTCTGGGTCTTGTTCCCAGCACGGGGGTCCCACGGCACCCACATGCCCTCTCTGTGGGCCTCAGAAGTGGGTCAGGCCTTCGATTAACTCTTAGATCAGCCTCGGGTCAAAGGGTGCTCCTGCAGGAGCTGCTTACTGATTAAGTAATTTGCATGCTCTCTTTCTGATAAACTCCTTTTATGGTTGTGTTTTTTGTTAATTAGGGCAGTGGCAGGTTAAAACAAAGTCTTGAAGATTGTGTGAGGCAGGTGCATGATTGACAGCTTTGGGGATCTATCACGTAAGGAATTCAAGAGGTGCCAACTGCAGCCCACAGAGAGCACAATTCTCAGAGCCAGCTAAGATTCTAGCAGAGGAGAAAATACAAATAAACAGTCACCAGATCTCATGACTGAACTCTAATCTTAGAGCAGGGGAAAGGGCAAGGCTTTGGTCTCACCAAGAAGTGAGAAGAGCAAAGGCCATGACTCTCTAATACAAGAGGCGAGACTCTCTCCTGGAGTTAGAGAAAGGGTTGTGGGACATCAGTGTAAGAGAACCCAAAGGCAGCCTCTGTGGGAACTGATGAGCCTTACAGACTCTTGAGGCTGATTTTTTGCCCACTCACACTCCCTCATGGATTTCTTCAGTTACAGTCTGATACCTCACTAGAGAGAAGCTCCAGGACCTGAGTGTCCCGAGTACTCTGGGCAGGACCCCTTATGAATGTCTTAGAGGACAAGGGGTGCTGCCTCTTCTGTGGTCCCAATAGTTCTTTCGTTCTCAGTTGGCAATGACAGATCAGGTTTGGAGCCCATCTTTTACATCTTTCAGGAGCCAGAAGCTGCTGTGGGGTGGGGTGGTTCTTCGCTGTAGCCCATTGTCCTGATGTGCTAGTAGTGGCACAGAGTAGTGCCAGAGTAGTGGCATCCCTGATGTCACACAGTCTTGCTGCCATTCTCCTGTTGCCAGAGTGGGAGTTTTCCAGTGAGGAATGAGTCAGGTGGGCTGTAGCCATAGCCAGACAGAGGCTTTCCAGAGTGGCTGGAATTAGCACATACCTGAGCTAGATCAGCAGTGACCTTAGAGATAAATGCATGCGCATTTTCCACTAACCCTTGTTCTGCTGGTTTGTTCTGGTGCTCACAACAGACTTTTCCATTCTTGTAAATCAGCATCCAGTCCCCTCAGAATGGGACATCATTTTCTGCTTGGCAAGCACCTCAAGCTGTTGTGTAAAACAGTAAAACAGGCAGTGATGCAGAGACCTGCTCCAAGCGAAGCTTGTTTTTGATGACTGACGCTGAGAGTGGCTTCTGGCCTACTTTGCAGGGCACAAAGGAAGATAGCCAATAAGTAGCAAGCCTAACCTTGCTACCTGCTTGGCTTTTTTCTTTATTCTTTTTCTGGATCTTTAATGACATAGAGAATAAAAATTTTAAGCTCCCCTGAGATTGCTGAATAGAGCTTAAAGACTAACTGGCAAAAAAAGATAAAGGGGTATATATGTGTGTATATATATATATAAGATAAAGGTTTATATAGGTATATATAAACCTATAAAGGTATATATATAAATAAATGTGTGTATATATATAAAAGATAAAGGTTTAAAGGTATGCACGCAGGATTATAAACATGGCTGGAACCAGTGGAGAAACAGATAAGAAGGACTGCAGTGTTTTTTTGGCAAGTTATGTAACACAGAAACAACAGCACATGCCCAAAGAAAAAGTTCAAGGAAAGGTCACTTTTAATATCGAAGCATTCAGTGAATATAACCACCAGAGACCCCTTTTTATGACTCTCCAGGGCCATAAAAGAACTTCCAACAGGAGGAAGATGCATGCAAATTCATTCTAGGAATTAGTTCTGTGTATTAGATAAGAAGCATGTATTAATGAATATGTATGATTATAATGGATAAAGACCTTGTTGCAAAGTCTCACCACACCCACAGAACGAGGAGAGTGTGTCCTGTGCAGGTAACAAATGCCTGCTTCCTGGTGCTTCAGATTGTGTTAGGAAGTTTATTCTGGCCAGTTTCAGTATCATGGATATAGTATGAATTGTAAAGGAAATGTGTCATTTTAGATTCAGGTCTAGTCTTTCAGGCATGTAATTTGAAGACTCAATTGCTTTAGCTGTTGGAATGTGAGCCTTTAATCCAATCACAGTGGGAAAGCTTTAGGATATATTAACAAAGTTGTCTTTGCCTGGTTACTTAAACATTTTGACAGATTATTATAGCTAGGAAATGCTTTAAAATGTAAAATGAGAAGAGCTGAATTCTTGCAGCATCAGGAAGGACTAAGCCCCCATTAGGAGAAGTGTGAATTAGCTTACACCAGGTCTGTTTTTGTAATAGTTGTCTATCCTCCATATTCTGTGTACTGCATTAAAGTAATGCTGAAGTGATTGGGGCAGCTTCTCAAATGAGCTCTGCTCATTTGCTAGCAGCCCGCCAGGAAATGTTGTGCCTCAGTCATGTTATGTTGCTAGAAACTATGGCAGCTTTACTTTTTAGCATTATCCATTTCTGATGTTCTTATTGTTGTCAGGCTTTTGTATAAATCTGTGATCCAAATTTTCAGTTGGTAAACTCTAGAGACTTAGTGGATTTGCTCTGCCAGGCTGTTTGGTCTGCAAGTAGATTCAGAAGAACATTATTGTTTGAAGAAGATTACAGATTTATAGATTACAGGAGAACAGGGTTTTATTCTACCGTGTCGCTACTTCACATGAGGTGTGCCTGTAGCAGAGGAGCTCACCAACAGCTCTAATGAGTTCAGAATGGTGCTGTTGTTATGAGCTGGGCAACCCATTGAGATTTTCTGGTGCACTTGGTAAATGTTGGCTTCTTTAGTCTCACTGCTAGCTCCAACTAATTGAGTCTTAATGTAACTGCAGCTGAACAAAAGGTTTGTTTCTGCCTCACACTGTACTTCCAAGTTTTCTTTTTAAAAGTGCACAGCTGATGAAAATACCAGAACAGCATCAATTTGAACATCTGTCAGTGTCAGGAAGATGAGGGTGTAAAAGGAGCACGTTTGTGTTTGTTTGTTGTGCAGGCCTGGCAGGATGCTGGACTTGTCCTGTCCACGACCAGCAATGAAGCCTGTAAGCTCTTCGATGCTGTGCTGACACAGGTATGACAGAACAGCGCAAGAAAATGTGATTTGAAGGGACTTGTGCATGGAACACTCTTTACTGTAGCTGATATTTAAATTTCTTATCAGCTGGGAGAGCCTCAAAATCAGGCCACCACCACAGGAGTTCAGCCTTTGGCTGGCAGCAGGAAACCATTTTAGCAGAGGGCTGTACCAGACGCTGCAGCCGTGGTGAAAACCTCAGCCAGTGTGGTCATTCCACTTGATACCAACAAATCAGCCAAAACCCCTGTAGAAATCCAGGGTAATTCGTTCTGTTGGTCACTGAATTATATTAAACCCCAGTTTTTCTGGTTTTCTACTACACTAAACCTTCCAGAATGCAACATTTGTCTTTTAGTCATTTGCCTTGCTTTCGAATTTTAAGTGTCTGTGAGAACAAAAAGAAAAAATCCTCTTTATCATAGAGGATTTCTCAACCCTCTCTTCCTCTGTCTCTCTCACAGTATGCAACTTGGACCAATAATGAGAGCCTTGGAGGTATTGACGGATGTCTCTCCAAGCTAAAAGCAGCAGATCCAAACTTTAGTGAGTATAACCTTTGATTCTGAGCATGGGAAGTGCTGGCTTAATGCCTGTTGTCTTGGTATTTAACTGACTTTGTTTATGCAAGGTCAAGGTGATAATTTATAGAATTCTGTAAAACTTCCTCAAAATGTAGAGCAGGCAGAATGCTTTTGTGTGGTGTTTTTTCCTTTTCATTTCACATAATATTTGAGTGGCTGTCATGAAAACCTTCTGAGAACTTTAGGCTTGGGAGACTTCCTGGACCCCTGTGTCCAGAAGTCAGTTTTATTGAAAATGCTCAGCTCCTCTGGTGTTTCGTGGAGCTGAAGGCTCTGCTGTGAGCTCAGCTGGTGCTGTGCTTTTTCCTGCAGCAATGGGGCATGTCATTGCCAATGGCTTAGAGCTGATTGGCACTGGAAGGACCGTGAGGCTCGACAAGGAGCTGGACAGCGCCGTGAGAGCCATGGTGGCACTTTCCAAGTCACAGCCACTGACAGAGCGGGAGAGGCTTCATGTCTCAGCGTTGGATGTGTTTGCCAGGGGGTGAGTCCTCTGTCACCCTGCTCGAGGGACTGTGAAGAGTTCCTTTGTCTACTGCAGGCAGAAGTGAAGGTTGGCAGTAGTGTGTGTCATGTTAGCTGACATCTAGCAAAGGATCAGGGTGAGATGTCACAGATTGTCCCTGAATTTCTCTCTCCACCCTAAGTGCCATGTCTAGCTGGTGAGCAGCACTGTAGGAAGTAAAGTGCTCTATTGCCACCACTTCCTAGCATTAAGCACTCCAAGTTTAAAATGTGCAACAGATCCATCAGTGTGGTTTAGAACTAGGAGATGAAGTATTTGGCTACAGTGGGGTCCAGACTCCGATGCACAGAAGGAGAGTTACAGACTTCTCTCTCGTCTCCCTGTGTCAAAACCTATTTTCCCTGTAAAACAGGGAGATAAGAGTGTCACACGTGCTGAGAGGCACACTGCTTCATTCCATATGATAAATCTGTATGAACTGCAGAACATATGGGCTAATGATTCACTTTCATTATTTGTTTGCCAAACAATTGGGCAAGGATGGATTTGCCTCGCATCTCAGCAAAGGAAATGAGTAAGCTACTGAAGCCCTGCCACTGGGTTTGATTCTCACAAAGGGAAAGGGAAGAGGTCTTTGTACATACAAAGTTCCATTAATTATGGTGGGTCCCTCTAGGAACTATTCAGCCCTGGAGGAAAATTTTTAGATTTGTGGTTTAAGCTTGTTTCATTTTCGTTGTGAGTTACAGTGATTTGGTGTAACCCAACATGATTTCTTTCATAAGATTTCTCAGAAGGTGCCAAATGAAGATAATCCCATTATTGTCTTAGAAAAGACTAAAGAATTCCTTCAAGGAAGAGAATAAGTCATTTGGTGCTGAATTTTCTATTTTTCAGCATAGTCTGAGTTCAGGACTAACAGTAGGGGCAGGCATGTGTGCCTTCTTTCAGTGATGGAAATAATTTTTTATTTCTAGCCAACTTCCAAAAGCTTGTGAGCTGTGGGAGCAGATTCTGCAGAGCCACCCAACTGACCTGCTAGCTCTCAAATTTTCCCATGACACTTATTTCTACCTGGGATATCAACGTCAGATGCGAGATTCTGTTGCCCGTGTTTATCCTTTCTGGACACGTGATGTTCCACTGAGCAGGTGAGTCATGCTTCATTTGCAAATTACTCTTTACCTGGTGTCCACAGACTACGTGGTTTTTAAGCTCAGACTAACAAATTCAGGATCTTTTGGAAACAAGACATGTAGACAAAAATCAATAGTTTAGAAGTTCATCAAACTTGACCATGGATAGAACATGTATCCAGTATTCCTTTTGACACTGTTGGTGAGGGATTTTTCTTAAGTGAGCTGTGTCTCATTGCTGTCAAATATAGCACATGGTGTGTAACACATAGGATAAAATCATGTCCACACCCAGGGCAGTGGCAAAATTTCTTGATTTCTTCCAAAAAAATACTATTCATCTTGATCCACTAAATAAATCAGGTGCATATAACATCCCTTTTTTTTTTTTTTTTATGGCTTAATGGGGATGATTTACAACCAGTTTTAAAGGGCCACTTCATGTAAAAGTACCCTCCTGTGGTTTTGTGGGCACTGGGGAAAATGTAGAAGATTGCTTTTGAGATGCTCAGATAGCTTTGGTGACAGCAGTGTCTCACTCTAGCCTTTTAATTCTGCATCTTGCAACTGTTATGGAGATCAGCAGCTGGTTCTGTGTAGCTGGTGATTCCATCTCATTCAGAGATGGAAATGTCCATTCTGATGTGTGTCTTGTCACTGTTTGCCATAGTGGTGTCTCAGGGTCACTCATTTCCTCTGAGAATTAGCTTGGTTCTGTGAGCTTGAACCCTTGTTGTAAATGGCTCTGCAAGAACTTTTTTTGAGTTAAATGCTCTTTCTAGTGTGCTTCTTCAGTCCTGGACTAAACCTTGTTATAAATGGATGATGTGCTCTTTTTCCCCCTTCTGTTAGCTATGTGAAGGGCTACTACTCTTTTGGACTCGTGGAAACAAACCTTTTTGACCGTGCTGAGAAGGTTGCCCATGAGGTAAACTGCCTGCTGTTGGTGCTAAAAGGCTTGAGAATTCTCAGACAGGGTGTTGGTTTCTGTCAGTTGTTAGTCAAAGCAGCAAAGAGGTACAGCTGAGCATGGAAATGCTCACAGATCTTTGTGAGACTTGTTGATAACTCTTCTCACATCTCTGCCCCACCAAGGCAGTTTCACTGGACTGTATTCCCCTCACTTGCTTATGAGCATGCCCTGTCAGATGGGGTCAGAACACCCCTATAAAATCCATATATCAGCCCACCTGCTGCTTCCCACATGTATAATTGGCTGTTTACTCCTGCTAAAGAATGTTGCAATGTTTTAACGTAGTCTGCTCTTGACAATCAGTCCTGTTTGGCTTCCTGCTCCCTTTTTTTTTACTTAGGTGCTCGTTCCTGGATTATTGAACAATTAACTGTAACAATGTTCCTGGGGATCAGTATTAGTCAGCCTGTTTCCTTTCTACGAAGATAGTAATTATACTTGACTTTCTCCAGTCCTCAGGATTATCCCTGTCCTCCAGGAGTCTCAGACACAATTAATCTCTAATAGGTGTTCTTGGCAAAACTTCTGTTACATCAGATTGCTGAAAGTGACAATAGAGACTAAACCCTAAAACTTAACCTTTACTAGGTTTATGTTTAACTTTGCAACATGCTCAAAGCCTAGTGGGAGTTGTTTGGCCAAGGAAGAGGAATTGGCTGAATACTCAGAGCTGGCCATCTTTTGGAAAAGAAATAGTTATCTGCAAGGCACTATATCATGGAATATATTGTGCCTATGCCTGCAGCTCTTTCATTGATGCATGTCTGTGAAATAGATGTCATTTCACAGCCATCATCAAAGCCTGTGTTTTAAAGTGTTTTGCAGGTGTTCATCTCCCTGCAGCAGAAGCTGGGAAGTGAAGTCAGCCAAGAAACATTCTCTTCCTTTTCTGTCCAAATCAGACTTCTGGGCTGTGGTTAGTTGGAGTGGTGCAAGGATGTACTTAACATGCAGCAAGTAAAAAGTAGTCTCTTGTTTCTAGAGAAGCAGTGATAAATGTCTGTATTTGCAAGTTTGTAAGGCTCATCGTGTTTTCCTGTTTTCCACTCACAGGCTTTGGCTATAAATCAGACAGATGCATGGTCTGTCCATACTATAGCTCATGTAAATGAAATGAAAGCAGAAGTGGAGAAAGGCTTAAAATTCATGAAGGAAACAGAAAAGAACTGGAAGGTAAACATTTTTGTGGCATCTCTGAGGAAGCTATTTTTAGGTTTTCTTTAATTCCTGGAGCCAAGTTCTTGAGTCCTCTGCCTGCAGTTCCTTCCTATCTGCAGATGTGTTACAATCAATACAGAGTTTGCATATTAGAGGAAATCCTCCTTTGAGGTGCTGCTACTCTCCATGCAGCTTTTAAGCAAGAGGCAGGAAGAAGTGGCATGTTATGGGGGACATGATTGTCCCTCTTTGTGATCTGTTGTGTGGTTTATAAAAGTAAAGTGACCGCTGATTCTTTCACAAGCTTTTTACTTAGGCTGAGGTATGCACAGACAGTCAGTTGAAGGACCTGGCTAAATCTCCTCATGGGACCTAAGATGAAGTGGAAAATGACACAGTCAAATCAACTGTTTCAAAACACTAAAATGCTTGTTTGCTTCTGGATGGGGAGGGGATTTTAAGAATGGAGAAAAGAGAAATTATGCTCTTACATCTTTTCTAGTGTACTAATTACGTTCTAGTATATCAGTTACCTTATATATCCAACATGTTTGATACCATCTTTCAGAGTATTGAACAGGTTCATTAGTCTGTTATGTGGTCCTTTGCTGTAAATTAAGTTTTATTTTGTGTTTGATAGCATTTACCCAGTGATTAAGCCTGTTACATTCAGAGCTGAGAGCTGTGAGGTTTGCCTTTGCTAAAACCCACAAGAGTCTATTTTAGAGTCATCTGAGCTGACTATCCCACCTCACACCAAGAGCAGGACTGGAGAGTGACACTAGAAAGGCTGGTTTTGTGCTTTTTTTATTTTTTAAATTAAGCATTCAGATACTGGGCTTGGAAGTGCAGACAGAAAACTCTTGCTTGTAGTTCACACCTGTCACTTCCCAGAAAGCTTTATGTCTTTTAATATGTTAGTTTTATTGAAACAGTTATTGACAGTTTGGGTGATACCTTAAAAACCCCAGTTAGTGACTTTTGGATCAATTTTTTTTTTAACTCTTGTTTCTTAAAATAGTTGCATGTCTCTGTGATTCTTACTCTTTATCCAAATAAAATCAAGTGCAAGCCCACTTCTCTCTAGCAGTTTAATCTTTTTCAGAGCTCAAATTTAGCAGCAGGGAAAAGGTTTTGCTTTATTTAGTCAATAAAGCTTTATTTTGCTTTATTTGCTTTATTTACTTCCATGATCTTGTTTGTATGACATTTGGAATGGCAGTATGATATTCAACTTGATATTATCAGTGTTTATGCCAAGCATGTAACTGCTTCTGTTGCTTGGGTTTGGTTTGTGATTTAATATTAAACAAGCAAAGATTACCAGAATGTTTGTCTTAGAAGCCCTGACATTTATTGGGAACCTTTACCTTTGTGCTTCCTGAAAGTGGTTATTACAGTTGTCAGTATGACAATGAAAATGATTTTTCCACTTGTGAGACCATTAATTTTAACTACAGAACCAGGAGAGAGTGGGAGGAGAGGGGTGAACCTTTCTGGTATTTTAATTTTACCAAAGGATTATGGAACTACATTTGTCTGGTTTTAATACATTCACAAAAATGAACTGCAATTGCCTTGAACTGCAGGCTAGGGTAGAGGATTTGCAGTTCTGGTGCCAGCTGAAAGAACAGTGCGAAATTGGTGCAGTTCAGCAAAAACTCATCTCACCTGATGAGCTGCCAGTGTGCTTGGCATCTCTTGCAGCTTCTGTAGCCTGTAGTAAAACTTGTTTAAAGAGTGATTCCTCTTTGTCTGAGGTAGGTTCTAGATGAATGGCCCTCATAAGGTCTCCATATCCTCCTCTCTCCACTATCTGGCCAGGTGACTTCAGACAAGATGCCTAAATTTTAGATGAGATAAATTAGTCTTCTTATAGATGTGGATTAAATTCCTTTTTTAAAAAGGGTGCTGAAGAAAGGTGAATTCTGAGGTGTCCAGCTGAAACTCTTATCTGGAAAATGATGTGGGGGAGACCTTGGGTTTGAGGTGTTGCCCTGAATAGCTGCAAGGACAAGTGTACCAAATGAGAAGGTGTCCTGGCAGCTGATGTAAATTTCTTGTCTCTTGTGTGTCTCCTGAAGTACTCAGTTTTGCTGAAGGAGGAAACAGAAATCTGACTAGATAACTTGAAAAGGGGAGTTATTTTGTAAATTTTTTTTTTTTTTTCTCTCCAGAGCAGTGATATGCTTGCTTGCCATAATTACTGGCACTGGGCTTTATACTACATTGAAAAGGTATGAGATATTTTCATACATGTGCTTTATGGTCCAGATAGGTTATCTAAAGCTCTTTAAAAGGCAGAACTAACATTTACTTGGGGGAGGGAGTGTCAGCTATTTGAAGGGGTGTTTTTATAAAATAGCACAATTCTATATTTGCAAAGTGGCACAGTCCTTTATTACTGTTATTTTGAGAATTTTAATTGCATTGGTCAACACTTTCAGGATCTTTCTAAGAATGGTGAAATATTGCTGTGAGATTATTGCATGTTTGAAGATCCAATAGTCTCACTAATTACATTTAGCACAGTTATTTGATAGCAAGATGAATGTAGGTCTCTAATTTTGAGACAAAAATTAACAAAATTCTTAGCAAATTCAGTTCTCATTTTCTGGCCCAAAAATTTGCTGACTATAAAAAAAGAGGCCATGAACTCTAAATTGGCTTGCCAAAGCTATTAATTGTTGTTACTAATTCTGACTATTGAAAGCCTTTAAAAATGGTTGAAATTTTACCCAGCCTGTCAGAATTTCCTTGGATTTAATGCTTAGCACTCGTGGCATTCAGCTTAACAGGGAGATAAACGTGGCATCCTTGAGAAGGCAGCATCCTTTGGCCAGAAAGCAGAGTAACGCAGAAGGAACATAATTCTCAACAGGAGTCAAATAGTTTATTTATTTTGTCTCTTCCTATCTACATAACTTTTTTGAAGGTTACTTAAAAGCGTTTTCCCCCCATCTCTTTGCATACACCATGGGATGCAGTGATTTTTGCAAGCATCCATGAAAGGAACATTGGAATGAGAGGCTATTCCTCCATGTTTCTCCTTCTTGCTTAACTTGTGCCAGTATTGGTACTTATTCTTAGATGAAACCTCAACATACTGATCATTTTGCCTATTACATCCAGGTTTTTCTGCTTTGAATACCTCAAGGTTTCTTTGACTTGGTCTGTTTTGATCAGGCAGTCCTGAAGAGCTGTTATGATGTCTGTTAGTGTTTTTCTCTCTGGTTGCTGTGTCTGCACATTAACCACACAGTCCTCCTTTGCTTTTCCAGGGGGAATATGAAGCTGCTTTGACAATTTATGACAAGCATGTGAGTTGGGGCCTTTTTTTTTTTACTGAGATC
The DNA here is from genome assembly GCA_013400635.1 of Hypocryptadius cinnamomeus. NCBI lineage: Eukaryota > Metazoa > Chordata > Aves > Passeriformes > Zosteropidae > Hypocryptadius > Hypocryptadius cinnamomeus. The sequence goes on from VYZP01008837.1 coordinate 49,634, forward strand.
ATACAAGATCATGATGTGATGATGATGTGTGCTTTCTTCCTTCTGTGTGACATTGAAACCTATCACAGTGCGTGATCTGTGTATAAATATTGTTTACATCTCTTACCACAGTCTTTCAGGGAAACAGCTTCTCAGCAGTTCTGGGGAAAGTGCCCCAAAGATTGAGTGTTACATAGTTTGAGTGCTGAAAGAGTTACAGTGGTACTGATTTCCATTCTGCCCATGTTTCTTATTCATACCTTTCAAAGGATGTAAATTAGTCGAGTCACCGTTACAAAGAACTGGTTTTCATGTTAAGTACAAAGTCAACTGTCTGGATTTCAAAACAACCTTTGTAAATAAGCAGTATCAATTTAGATAACATAGCACATCTTTGTAAGGATTGTAAAAATACCACAAGCATTAAGAAAGCTGCTGGGCAGATTTACATCTACTAACATTGATCCAGTGAAGTAATACTTGTGGCAGAATTTTGGAAAAAATAAAATACTGTGGTGACTCTCCATATTTACTGAGAAAAACAACACATGTAAACCCGGTACGTTTCTGTCATTGCAAATTCCTTTATTCAAGAAAAATGCAATTAGGACTCATACAAAACAAGTTATTTTGAATTAATAGAGGGATAAAATTAATTTACTACTGTGAAAATAAGTTTGATAATCTGAGGAAGTTTCCACTAGTGCATCACTTGGCCAGTCTATGAGTGCTTGTGATTACAGATTGCTCCCGTGTGCCTGGCAAGTGGAAGCATCCTGGATATAGTTGATAACTGTTCAATGCTGTACAGGCTTCATCTGGAAGGTAGGATATCCTCTGTCTATTCTTTTTTATAACTTTTTCTTTTTCCCTTCCCCTGCCATTCATGTTGGGGAAGTATTTCAATATAATTACACAGCAAGCTCAGTCAGTGTTTCAGAAGAAACTTGAGAAGAGCATCAATGTGAAGTTCCTAATAATGTCCATAAGCTTTATTCTTCCCAAGAGCTTCAATTTTCCATGCCAGTGTGGCATAGCAGTCAGCTCCAGCTCTAGTATAGGTCACATACTTCTTCTCTGACACCTTCACTTCTATTGTTCCTGGAGGTCTGAGGCTGAGCAAACAAGTGCATAAGCTTCTAAAAACCCATAGCACTTTCTGGACATAAATTTCCAATTAGATCCTTTTTTTTCTGTTTTGATCCTTATTTAAATAGTTAGTATGGGCATATCAGCCTCTGGCTTTTTGTACTCCCCTAACTCAGTGGCATTTCCCCTTTTTAAGTCAGTTTTTATACACTGGGGTTCATGGCAGGGGACATGATAGGCAGACAGTATTTCACACTGTTCTGCTAAAACACTCATCATGTATTGGGGTTTTATTAAATCCATCTTCTCACTCTGTCTTGTGATTCCTACAGATGGCTCATGGTGAACAGCACCTCCAAAACGTTATGAACAATCTCATAACAAAGCCAGGAGCTCACACAATGCAGACTGAAATAATGCCTTGAAACTCCTGACAGTCAAGAAACTCTTGGCCCACATAAGGCAGGCTGCAGCTGAGCATTATTGCTGCATACATTTTGCTACATCAGGAAATGTTCTCTTGAGTTTAGTAGGAATGCATTTTATGCTGAGTGGCTGACAGTAATTGCAAAGTCGTACTTTCTCATGTGGCAGTGTTATTGAGAGAAGTATTTTTTACTCTTAGGTGTAAAGCTTGGGGACAGGTGGAATGATCTACTTGGGGTTACGAAGAAGCACACCAAGGATCACATTCTTCTGTTCAATGATGTGCACTTCTTGATGTCTTTCCTTGGAGCCAAAGACCACAAAACTACTGAGGAGCTTTTAACAACTCTGCAGGAACTTGCCAGGTAAGCAATGGAATTCCTGCATTGGGCTCAGTGAATAGCCCTCTGAACTTCAGGGCAATGGTGTCTCTGGCTTGCTGAAGCTCCAACACGCTCCTCCCTGCCTTAGCATGTCACTGGGACACATCTGGTTTAATCAGGGCAACATCCAGTTAGGAGATTCAGATTATTATTTATTTATTGAGTTAATCTCTAGAGGGGTTCCTCATGTTGTTGAGCAGAAATCTTTTGTGTTTGACACCACCTGAGCAGTTGCTGTCTGTTTCCTTTTAGTGGGGTCACACTAAGCTGTGTTACAGACAAGGAGTAAAGTATATTAATAAGAACACTCTACAAGATATGTCAGCTGTCTGTGGTGGATCTTTTCTGCTCTAGTTTAAAAGGTTATTAACAGAACATTAGTTGGTAGTGATATTCTAATGGCTACTCTTTGATGTGTTGTTAAGTCCATCTGCAGGAAATTAGGTTTCAAGTACTAGTAAAGTAATAATCTAGAATATTTCACTTTCAAATTAAGTTATTTGAAAAAGTTGAATATTTAAGTACTACATCCAAACAATTAAGGTTTTGTGTTCCCTTAGGTATTAAATGACTGTGAATTGCCTTGGTTTTTATTGAAGGGGTTGATATATAGATGCTTTGAATTCAATTTCTTCCCCCCACTACACCCTTTTTTTCCTCTGTTTAAGTATCTGTTGCTTCCTTTCCTTTAAAAAGAAGGAAGGAAGGAGAACCTGAAATTGTCGCTATTTGTTCCTGACTATATGTAGTTTTGAGGAATACTGTAATTTTTAAGAATACTTATCAAAAAAGCAAGCATGTCTCATTTAACTAAAGTAGAAAACAGTAAATATCTTCATTTATTATATTATTTATGTAAGTGTGTCAGGTTATATAAATTATAGAAAACTGTCCACCACAGAGGCTTTAATGAACATGTGTTCATATATGCTACTTATTCTTTCACCCAGTGCTTCCTTTCACCTACTTTCAGCTTTAATAATACATGTGTACATTTTCAGCTGTAGTTTGAAATGTTATAAAGCTTCATTCCATTATTTGAGAAAGCAGGCTGTGAGCTGAAGGGGCTGTATTAATGATTGGATTAATTTACATCTATCACAAATATGTAATATATAAATGATACCCCAGAGGCGTTCTGTATGTGTTAAGAAAGCAGTGTTACAACCTGGGCACAAGCATCTGGCATTGCACCGGTATTTTTCCCTGGCCTTAGCCATGGAAAGTTGCTGGGAATTTGTCGGGTGTCCCATGGCGCTCTCTGGTGGTTGGTGTCACAGTTCCTTTCCATGGGAATGCTGGACAAAACGTGGAAATGAGGAATTGCTCCATCGTTTTCATCACTGGCTGTGTCAGGCTGCATCAAATGAACATCTGTTGTGCACTTTTATCTTTCTAGGATGCCACAGTTTGTTTAAGGAATGACAGGGCAGTTTTGCCTACTGGAAAATGAAGGCTGGCCCAGTGAAAGCAACAGGAAATTTTGTAAGCTGACTTGAGAAGGAGCTGGCTTGCAAGGTCATGGCTGGGAGCTGTGTGCAAGGACTGGTGGCCACATGTGGCCAGACAAAGGACTAGCAGTAGGATGTTCTGGTGGGGTCAGCAGAAGAGAAACTGCAGTTTTCTTACTGTCCTAGCCCAGACTGTTTATTGCAGAGTTAGGAGGGCTTGGGCTTGTGCCTTTTGTGGGTATGTTCAGGAGGATAAAAACTGATTGCTGGATGAGTGACAAAAAGGTGAAAGTAGCATAACCACACCGAAAGACATGACCTAAGTCAAGTACCTGAAACATCAGGCTTTGTACAGTAAAAACAAACAAACAAAAAACTTGTCTGCAGGCAGGGGCAGACTGGCATTGAAATGTGGCTATTTATGCTTTGGCTTATGGAAGTTAACCACTTTTTCATTCTACAGAGCACCTCGTGAAGACCACCAGCTTTCCCTGGCTCCTAGTTTGGGGCTGCCACTGTGCCAGGCTTTTGTAGAGTTTGAAAATGGGAATTGTGACAAAGCCGTAGACCTGCTGTACCCAATCCGTTATGAACTAGTCCAAGTGGGAGGCAGTGATGCTCAGGTAAAGGAGATCCAGAAAAGCCTTTTTGATGTGACTTAATCCCCTTTCAGTAGCTGCCATGAAGCACTTACCTCATCAACAGCACTTCAGTGTTAGACAGGGAAAAGCTGAACTGTGCTTGTGACTGAATCCTCTTTGCAGACGCTTACTAGCAGGGTTAGCTATTTATTTTTAATGTTGATTTGTTTCCTTCCTGTGAATTTAATAATTTGGTAACTAAGACATTGTAACCAGCAATACATTATAAATTACTTATTAGTTTGTATTTTGCTGACTTTTTCCAGAGAGATGTTTTCAGCCTGTTGTTGATTCATGCTGCTTTAAATTCTAAATCAAAGGCCAAACGAAACCTTGCAAGGTGAGTATTTCCCCTGATAAATACTTGTGGAAGTAGCATTGTTGCTAAAAATGAGTAATGACTATACTCTAAAAGTAAGAATTAATGAATATATTCAAACCAATAAAATTAAGGCTAAAATTTTATGCACGCATTTGTGTTAAATGTAGCAACATTTAACCAGGATAAAAAGTACAATAGCTTCCAATTCCAAAATCCACTCTTTCAGCCTGGATGGATGATCTGTGTGTGTTCAAGGGTAGTTGATTTTCAGATGGTTCTGTCTTCAGATATGGCCTGTTGACCATGTGTGTTACAGACTGCTAAGCTTCTGTGAACTGGTGTAACTCCAGTCAGTGCCACTGCTGACATCTGCTTTGCTGGGAAGTCGGAGGTGTGCTCTGCCACGTGGGCTTGCCCCTCAGCACAGCCTGTTTGGCAGAAAAGTCCACGTTTATCACCCACTCCTCACCCTGCTTCTCCTTTCACAGGTGTCTCCTGCATGAACGTGACATGATGAGACCCAAGTCACCAATGACTGAGCGACTGATCAGGAAGGCAGCAGCTGTGCATTCCATGGCATAGGGCTTTCCTCCAGCTTCAGCTGGAAGAGCCAAGAGCTTTCCACAAAGTCTGGGTGCAGGGAGTGCAGGGGTGCTGTGAAGGAATTCGGGGAGGTACGCAAGGTTAAGAGATCTGAGAATAATTGTCTTAAAAAAAGACAGAGCTGTTGCATTTCTGGAGCTTGTGTCTTAGATTCCACAAGGAAAGAAGAAAACTTGCTGATAATGCAAGCAGAACTTGCTGACAAAGCTTTCTGGAGCATCCCAAAGGCACTGCTGCTCTGGTATGTTTTCCTGAACATTCCCTCTGACCCTGATTACACACAGTGCAGTAACAGTGCCTGGATTTCAGTCCTTCTTTGGCCCAGTTTGTTACTTGGCCTACATGTGAAGTAAACTGCTTAGGTAATTCAAAGGGAGCTTTGAAATAAAGCTAATAGGAAGATGTAGGGCCAGAGCCAATACAGGCATGAACTGAATTCCATATTGAGCTTCCAGCCCATTCAGGTAGGAGTCACAGATCTGTCTGCATTCAAGATCTCTTTCCAGGTGTACATCTTTAAACTCCCTCTCATACAATGTTAAATTTTTCCTCCCAATATAGCACATCAGAGCTTTCTGGCATTATTGGGTAAATGAAACCAGACAAGAACCAGACAAGAATAGTGACTATTCTGACATGGGTGCTCCCTCAGCACTTTTAAATCTTTCAGAAAAAGGGAAAAGCCTGGATTTCAGCTGAACAGTACCATTTCTGAAAGGTTGTTGGACTGGGTCTTTGTGCTTCCCTGAGCTTTTGGATAGTCAGGCCTTACTACCATCTCACTCCAGAGAGGCCCTGCATGTTGGCAAAGTGGGGTTTAAACCAGGGTTGAAGCACACACTTTGGAGAGGTGAAGACCAGGAGGGAGCTTCTGCCATGGGAAAGAAGGCTCAGGGGGACAGGCACAGCTGGGTCCCAGCACGTCTGATGGGATAAACTTCAGTGCTGCAAGTCAGGCACAATGTGAGCCATGGGCCTGGAGGGAGCTCTGGTGCCTCTGGATTCCTGCAGCATGCCAGAGCTAACACATTGTCTTGCAAAAGTATTCCAGAAATCCCTAATGACAGGGAAGATCATATTTCAGACCAAAACTGAACTCATGCCTTCTCTTCTGGAATAGAAGTCCCACACTCTGCAACTGCCCAAGCTCTGGCTTTGTTTCCACATCTGCAAGCTCTCCTGGCCTCACAGGCCTGCCCCTCCTTCCTGTCCAGCTTAGGCTCTTCCCCATGTCCCACAGCAGCCTTGTCCCAAAAGTTTCCTTTTGACCTAAGAAAGCACTTCCATAGCTGGCCCTGCACTGCCCCTGCATCGTGGAACAAGAGGTGGAAGTGCTTTGTTGACATTTTACTTTACCCAATCCTCCCCTGATGCAGAAATAGCTTATTTTTAAAGGAATAATAAAACCATGTAAGGGATTGCATTTCTTGCCTTCAGGTCTTCTGATTTATGAGCATGCTGTTCTTCAGCAGACAGCTTGTCTGTTCAGCCATGGTGGGGATGACTCGCTTGGGACACGTTACACTGGATTTTTACTGTTGTTTTAGTAAGTGCACTTCAAGCAATGACTTTAGACAGGTAACTTTTTACTTGAGGAATGTAACAAACTGTATAAGGGAACAAAAGCCTGAGAAAGCTCTGGCTGGCTATGCAGGGTGTAATCAATGTAATCAATGACAGCTCTACTTTTGATAAAACATGATTGAGAATTTTGTCTGCTTTGCCTTAAGAAGTTCAAAGATGATCTTTGTTAAGCAAGCAAGTACAAGACTTCTTTGCATGTGTGGAGCTTTTAGATGTGTTGTTCAGCCTAATTTCATAGATGTGTAGCAGTGTGCACCCACTTTGTTTCCATCACAGGGGCCAGAAGCGTCCAGCAGTGGAGAGCAGCAGTCTGTGCTCACACAGGTCACAGCCCAAGCGTGGCACAGCCTCCCAGGGGTTTTCCTTGGTGCCAGTTAGGAAGAGGCTGAGGTGCCACGAGGTGGGAGAACTGTTGTTTCTTTCTCATCCTCCTGCATTCAGGGTGTGCATTTTCCAGCTTTCCTCCCCCTTCAGCTCAGTTATCCAGACTGTAGCCATCACCCCCAGTCCAGCCCTCTGACGGAAAAGCCAAAGCCTTGTGCACCAGAGAGCTGCATCCCTGCCACAGGGTGGATTGGACCATGGAACAGCTCTGCAGTTCCTGTGCTGCTGTGTCCTTACTCCCTGTGTGTGGTGATCTGGACTGATCCTATGCTGTCAGCATCTCACTGGCACCCTCCCCATCCAGGCCTGCCTTGTGCCTAGCAGGCATGGGGGTTTCTACAGGTGCCTGATTCAGATTCTTTAAAAGTTTACTCATCTGCATATTAAAGAAGTACATCCTTAGAACCACTTTGAGATTTAAAACCAACAGTTCGGCCACTACCTCACTTAATTCTTTCACCTTTTCTTAAGACTTCATTAACTGCTCAGAGCAGCTGTTTAATTACATGAAATCTAACCAAACTAACCCACCATTTTAATATTAAACATCTCCTAGTTAGGAAGTTAATTTACAGAAATATTCTCTCCTTAGTAATTAGCTGAACACCTGCCCTAGAATGGCAGTCCACGTGTGCAGTTCCCTGGTTTAGAAACACCAAAGGAAGACAGGGAATGCAGGCAGGGGCTGGTTCACTCAGCATATTTAGTCTTGCCATGTTTATGTAAAGACAAACTGTACACTGAAACTGCCTGAAAACAGGTTTTATTTGCAAATACGGCAAGCTCAGTAATTCAGGAATTCTACAGGCAAACAAGAGAAAAAGAGATCTTAAAAAGTGTTAAAATCTTCTCCGCATGTTTTCATTTAGTTCTAAGTCATTTTAATAAGATTTTCTGGATTTATCTTTTCCGTTCTTCTTGGGAAGAACTTGCTATCTTTGAGTGGTTGACAGATTTCTATCACAGATGCAAAAACCTTAGAGGCTATTGGTGTTTCTGTAAAGCTTATCTGAAGGTAAAAATTACTGCTCCTTTGTCCTCACTCCCAGTTTCCCTCTGAACAGCTAAACTGCCTGAATATGGCATTTTGTACAGAGGGTCTTCAGTTTGATCCACTTACAGACTCCCTGCTAACATCCAGTAGAAATTGCAGAGGCTTCTGACCCAGGATCACCCCCAAAACAAAAATAGGATCTTCACTTGTCAGCACCCTGCTCCACACAAGCAGGCAGCAGATGGTGCCTCAGGAGAGAGTTCTAGCACTGGCCTCAAGAGAACTTAACTGGTCTCTTTTGGTCCCATTCTAATCTGGAAAAACGAACATTATTGCACAAACAGGACAGAATATCTCTGTGATCCTTAAGAAGTTTCTCCTGTCCTATTGTGCTACGTGGCCACATCCACTGGAAAGCCTGGCTCGTTGGGACACAGCCTCTGTGTCCTTATGGCCATTAGTTGCAGCCAAACCACCAAATCTTGGTATCTGCTTACTCACATGTGGTGGCTTTCACAGTTTCAGTTGAGCTCTGCTTTTGCATAGGTTACAGCAAGTTACTGCTCATTTCCACAAAGAATCTGATCCAACAGTTTTCTGATCCATCTGCCATTGTACAGATGAAAATTCTCGAGAACTAACAACATGGATTTAAAATATGCTTTTTCTTTTTTTGTTTATCATTTTAACTCAAAACATGTACCAGCATTAACAAGCAGTGCTTTGAAAACAAACTCAAGTATTATTACCTACACTGAGTTGTTTATAATAATGGTAGATGAGAGGATCAAGAACAGATGAATTCTGCACTGAAAAGAATCTCTGGCTACTAAAAACCTTAAAGCTTCCTTTAAAACTACTGCACTGTTAATTTTTCTTTTAACTGTTTGTGAAGAGAAGTCCTCTCTGTTTTTTTTAGACGATGCATTTACAATTATTTGCCCACAGCAGTCTAACATTCTATTTCCCATCCCACAATTCTCATTTTTCTGCTATGGATATCAAAATGTCTGTCCTTCATTTAAGAGAGGAAGAGAAGAAGATAAGGCAGTCAAAACAAATGTAACATCCGCTTTGCCAGCCCTCCTCAATGCAAAAATTGGATTAACATTCCAAAGAACTGTATTAAAAAGAAAGAAGTCACCAAGGAGTAGAACACCTGCAATATGAAAAACAAGATGAGGGACACAAACTGCCACGTTCCTCTAAGATATAATACATTTTTTTCCCTCCTCTCTGGACTCTCTTGTTCCTGTCTCTTTCTGCTCTCTTCTTCCTGTGTCTTTCTGCTCTCTTATTCTCTCCTCTTTATACTCTATTATGTACTCGGGGTAAATCTGGTGTTTTTCAAAGACAACAAAAAAAGAAGGATTTAACTCATCATCCACACAGCTGTCATATAACCACAGCTTGTCAGCACACTTCAATGGGGGACGGACATAGGCGGCGTTGCCTTTAACATAGTCTCCAACCAGAACACGAGCCACGAACATGAAGTGTCCCTGCAGCGTAGCCTGGCAGTAGGCATGGGAATAGCGAGCATCTCTGGCAAAGTAACTTCCTAGAAAACGAGATGGAAACGTGGTTGTGAGGAGAATCTATACAGTGACAGCAAAATCTGAGCATGCCCTGGGTTTTTAGGAGGTATCTGACTCAACTTTCAGGACTTCTCTTGCTCAGTTTACAGAATACCACTGAAATTTTTGCAAGAGAGGGGACTGCACTATGTAATTTCCATTCATTATTTGCTGCTTCAGGAGTAATTTTTTAAAGCTGTACCAATAAGCACACTACAGGACTGTGTGTTGACATGAGAGGGACAGACAAGAAAACACAAGGACCTTCTGTGATCACACTGAGGGCATACACGCCCCTCTGCTCCCTGCCATACAAACTGATTTATAAGTTCAAATTATGACCTCAGACATCAGAAAATGCCACCTACAGCAAATCCCAAATCACTAATGCTCTGGACACCTTGTGAGAAGACTTACCCCAACCCAAAGCAAATCCTGGTCCTCTTCAGAAGGATCATACTACCAATTCTTTTTTTTTTCTCCTTCTACAGTTAAAGACTTCCGAACCTTTTGACTGCTCCACTATCAGGGGAGTCTCAGCAGACATCTCACTTTCTACATACCCTTTCCATAGTTAGTTCCATTGCTTCCACAAATTCTCCAGTCAAAGTTCTGACTGCAGATCGTTTCCATGGAGATAACATCAGTTCCATGGAACAGGCGTTTTTCCTGAACTTCCTTTCCTCCATTTTCCCTTTTCATCTTCTCTTTTTGCCTGACAAAAATTAAGGGGAGGAGAATGTGAGCCATGGAAGAAAAGGGAAAAAAGTGGCTTTTTGAACAATTCGAACAACTATGTAACATCTATGTAAATGTCAGCTGGGTGAGGCTTCCAGCCTGCTCTCACCTCTCAGAAGATGAGACACACTAGCAGCATGATGAACAAGTACGAGATGAGCACACTACTGACACCACTGCTCAGCAATTCCAGATAATTCTGGCTTTACTCAGGGAATTTAGGCATTTGACACTACTCCAGTCAGCACTGTGCCAACCTGCTGCTCCTCTGTAGGGCCCTACTGGTTGTGCTGTAAAGTCCCTTCCCACTCAAGCTCTCAATGGAGTGGAGGCACCATTAACCATAGAGGCTCTGTGCTTCCACAGTGGCTCGAAGCTGGAGGCAGCTTGTGCCACAGTCCCAGCTCCTGCCCCTGAGAGGTCAGTGCTGCTGGGGAGATGGGGCCAGGACACAAACCCAGCCTGCTTTGCCCACTGCTCACCTCGCTGGTTGAGGCCAGAGTCAGATTGAGCTATGAACAGGGTCAAAAGAGAAATCACAACAAAAGGCTCAACTCGTATTTCCCATCATTATGCCACAGCATCCAGACACCTCTGAGTTTTTCAGAGGCTGCTGAAGTGGACAAGGCAGTAATATTCTGCAGAGAGTCATCAGCCACAAATTAAGCAGAGCCAGGGGGAGGGGAGAATCCTTCCAACTTGTAAATTAGTAAATGGAAAGTTAAGAGCAACGGACTGAAACTTGTTCATTGAGAACTTACTGCGAGGGTGGTCAGGCCCTGGCACAGGGTGCCCAGAGAAGCTGTGGCTGCCCCATCCCTGAAGTGTCCAAGGCCAGGTTGGATGGGGCTTGGACCAACCTGGGATAGTGGCAGGTGTCCCTGTCCGTGGCAGATTGGATGAGCTTTCAGGTCTTTTCCAACCCAAATTACTCCATCATCTTCTGGAGTTGACAATGTTAAACTCTGCCTGCTTAGCTTAATTACCTCACTGGAGTAGGATAAAAACTATGCACTATTACATGCTTATGTTTTACTAGATGAAAAGGTTTTATGAATCAGTAGCTGATGACTTTCTGGGTTCCATCATTTTGCAGGTGAAAGCATTTATTTGAGCAGTATTTTTCTACTCCATTACCATTCCATACAGTCCTTGAATGCTTACTCTTGTTTTAAGCTAGACAGCTGTTCTAAGCAACAGCTTAATCCTACATCAAACTAACTTGACCATGGTTGAACCCCAGCTCTAATCTGCTGGTATCCAGCTTGGCCTAAGGTACCTAGTGTTCAGTATCACTGATGCAGATGTTGAAAACCAGAAAGGAGCTCTGGAACACAGAGATGATCAAGTTAAAACACAAGGATTCTTTCTCAGTGAATACTGACTTTGTTCAGCAAAAGCACCTGAAATAAATCTGACTGGAACAAAAAGGCCCAAGCAGCCTTTACTCTTTTTAGCATTTTATATACTCTAATGGATAAGGATTTGTAACAGACAGAGCACGTGTGCAGCAGGCAGTTATTGCTCCATCCCCAAGACAATCACTGTTCCACATCCCTGTAGGTATCTTCAGCCCAGTTCTGCATCATGCATGTCTTTCTCTCCACGCCCCTCTCCCCCTCTTCCAAGGAGCCATGCAAAGGGAACCTCCCCACAGAGCATGGCATTCTGTGGAATGCCTCAGACACCAATCTCACTCCTGAAATTGCTAATAACAAAATACCAGTCAAGTTAAGGCACAGGTGGCAACCTCCTTTTTTTCCTAGAAAGTACATACAGGACAACCTGTTCTTGGAGACTGTCTCCTCATAAGGATAGAGAAACAAGTACTAACCACTGAAACACCTTCCAGAGGGATGGATTCTGAATCCTCTGTATTTTAAGGATGCTGTAATTTTTCATAGTCTGATGAAACAGCTGCTTTATTTCATTGTATTCAGAGGTTGTGTTGCTGATCACCACTGCCTATAAAATACAAACCAAAGCAAAAAAAGGCATGAGGCTGCAGTGAGTTTGGAACACACAGAAGCCTAATTCCAGCACATACACTTTCAGAAGGGTCCCCAAACTATGCTTATGAAGGGTAATCAAATGCTTTAGATCATGACTATGTGAATAACCAAATACCAAGTAAATCAGTCTGTCACTCCTGCTTTGCAAGGACACCTCACCTCTCTTCAGGAAGGATGTTGAAAGGTTTATCATCTCCAAGAGTTGACACCTGCAACTTTAAATCTCAATGGAACAGAAATTGCAAAAAGAAAATTTGACAGATTATTCCAGAGAGTGTCAGTTTTATATCTAAAGTTGATTAAGAACAAAAGATCTTATATAACAGCACCATTTGTAATTGGACATTTATGGGAGCTTCAGCTATTAAACAAACAAAACATAAAATATCCTCCTGGCATTGTAATGCCTTACCTTTTCAAAGTTAGAACTTAGAAAGCTTCACTTAAATATGGACTTCAGGAAAAAACCCTACATTTCTAAACAAATGTGACACTGAATACCTGCTTAAACAAATACATCTCCTTTCCCAAAGGAAACAAATTCTGTTTAACCATTATCCTTTATTTATTCATCCATACATTTTGTGTTTAAAAATCTGTTAACAAATGCTCATTTTTTCCAAAAAGAATTTAATGCAAAACATAATTAAAACATTACTCAAGCTCTACTGCTTGTTTATGTCTTGCATTAATTTTCCATTTTTTTTTTCTCCAAAGTAACTCATATCTTTTATCTTCTAGAATCAACATTTATCTCCAGAAACTGCAAAAGTGTGATGCTGGCAGGCTGATGTCACCAGGTAATACTTTCCACTCTACCACAACTTATGCCCAGTAGGGACTCAAGATTACAAAGTAAGATCCCAACATCCCACGTTCCAAAGTGTTTCAAGCAGGAAAGCTGTGGCCATCCTAAAAGGTAACAAGGAAACTAACATCTTACCCTACCAGGCAAAAACTCCCCTTTTAGAAGGCTGAGCTTAGAGGGAAAATAAAGCAGGATAAAACTTGTGTTTCACAGATACATTTAAGTACTTACTAATGAGGAGATCACCCACAGGGAAGTGTTCTAAAGATCAAGAATAAAGTCAGCTGCACAAGAAAGAACTATTTATTTGAATTTATTTAAAAGCTTTTAAAAAAACGAGTGAAATTTCCCATGTCTCAATACAGGAGCATTTTCCAAAGCTTTACAGCACAGCACATAAAACAATCAGGATGTGCAAGTACTGATTGTCTGCGCAGTCTGTGGCACCACAGCTCAAGTTGCTCACCATCACCTACAGGATGAAGATCACGTCACTGTATTTCAGTACTACATCTTTTGTTTGGAATCACAGAATGGTTTGAAGCCCATCCAGTTCCACCCCCTGCCATGGGCAGGGACACCTTCCACTATCCCAGGATGCTCCAAGCCCCATTCAGCCTGGCCTTGGACACTTCCAGGGATGGCACAGCCACAGCTTCTCTGGGCACCCTGTGCCAGGGCCTGACCAACCTCACAGGGAAGAATTTCTTCCCAATACCCAGTCTAAACCTACTCTCTATCAATGTGAAGCCATCCCCCCTTATCTTGTCACTCCAGGCCCTTGTAAATTATCAGCTCAGCACAGGAGGGGTTCAGGGGCAGGCCATATCCAGCTCTCACCACCAGCACCCCCAGGTCCTTCTCGCAGGGCTGCTCCATCTGCTCATCCCCAGCCTGAACTGATCCCAAGGGTTGTCCTGGCCCAGGTGCAGCACCGGTACTTGTTGAACCTCAAGGGATTCCCATGGACCACTTCTTGAGTTTGTCCACATCCCTTTGGATGGCCCTGTCCTTCAGGTGTGTCACCTACAGTGTTCAGCTTGGTGTCATCTGCAAATTTATTTATACATGAACAATTCCTGCTTAAACTACAAATGTGCTTTTGCTGTGCTGCATCCTTCAGGCTCATGGTGTGATTCTTGGGGTGTCCTGTGCAGGGCCAGGTGTTGGACTTGATCCCAGTGGGTCCCTTCCAACTCAGCCTATTCTATGATTCTATGACCTCTTCCTGAGGGAATGAAACCTTTCTAGGTAAAACAGAGGGTCAGCTACATTACACAAGGCCTAATCCTGTAAGAAAGGTACTTCCATTATTTTATCATATGATGGCCTCCTGAAAACAAAGCTGTTCTCCTGTCCATGAGAACTTGTAGGCTTGTCCTTATTTCCCCAAGGATGCTTCTAGTGCTAATAAAAGATCACAGCATCACACTGCTGGTGAAGACTGATATGGCATAACTACACAACTTCTTCAGCATTTTAAACCTTCAGGCCTGAAAAGGAATCCCACTGAGTGTGAGCATTTGCTACCCTGTTATCAAGGAGCAGAGTTCCCAAGGCAGAGAAGGAATCACTGCTCTGGCAGCAATTCCCACAAGTGTATGACTGCACAAGAGCAGTACACTGTGACTCACACCCTGAGCTCTGCTTCACTGGGGTGTTGGAAGGAGCAGGGTTGGTACTGGTAGCAGTAACCCCACCACAACTGACATCTATAAAATGCACAGACACTCTTCAGATTGCATCCTGTGCCTGGTACAGTGCAGCAATCCTTGGCCTGCACGTGTCCAGGATTCAGCAGCACATCAACCACACAAAGACTGACAGGAAACCACACATCCAGTGCACGCTTTTCTCAGTTGTACATTAAAGAGACAGTTTTAAACCCAGCAAGAAGTTTCAGGATATAATAAATTCTTTTTTTTCCTTTAAAACATTTAAAAACTACTAATTCCACTTTGTAAAAACAAAGACAGGAGAAATTCACACCAACTTTCCAATCAGTGTTACCAATTTCCATTGTGCATTTTATACACTTCTTTCTACAGAACTGTTCTCAATGACTTACAGATTAAGACACGGCAATACTCAAAAAATAAGCAATGTTACCAAAATACAGCTTCTTATTCTAAGCCAAGATGACTTTCTGCCTATCTCACAGGTTCCTTTTTAAAATGGATCACTTCCAGCGCAGCAGATTTTGCCAGGATTATTTGTCAATGTCTGAAGAGAAGGCAGTTCATCGAGTTGTAGCTGTCAGCTCTTACAATGGTCACCACAAGCATGCAGAATCCCAGCCACTCCCAATATTACCTACTGCAAAAAAACAAGCTTAGGGTCCCACAGAAAGATTTAATCTAGCCCAGGCTTTCACTTTTAGTGCCAACAAGTATCATGGGAACTGTCACTTTTCCTTTCCTGTGAAAGGCACTCACAAGTTAAAGAGATATTTTCTTAGGTGCCAACTGAGCAAGCAAACTGAGCTCCTTTTACTCACACATCTCCACATGTACAACTAAAAGATACTATGTGCATTCCAAAGCTTCCCACATTCACCCCAGTGACTCCAGAAACACCCCAACAAATGTACTCAACTGATATTCAGACAAGTTTTCAGATCAAGTATGGGAAACAATTAAGTACACACAGCTCAAGAGACCTGAAGAGAACAGAGCTACCTGTCTTTCTGGCATTCTTTGGAAAAATTTATGCTTGTTAGTTAAGATGCTGATAAGCCAAGGGAAGAGCATATTCCTTTGTTACTTCCACTGGGCTCCAAATATCACAGGCAAATCTTCAAATGGGCTGCCTGCCAGATTCCCACACACTCTCATTATTATTTCATCTTTTCTTTATGAAAGTCATGGCTCAACAGGAGGGACTCTCTAGCAGTTTTGTCTGACCCTGTCCTCTATGCAGTAAATAATGAAGTGTACTTTGCTATCAAATCTTGTTAAACCACTGTCTCCTTCACTATCAAATTTTGTTAAATGGTGATTTTATATCAACACAGCACTCCTCTCTTGTAAGTGAAGTGCTTTACTCCACCCATGACACTGACACACAGCCACACACCGGTGTTCCTCAGCCCCCAGGGTATCTGTGCCAACACAACCTGGTCAGCATCACACAGGATTCTGTGACACAGTCAGCAAGGAAAACCTCTTACACTGCTCCTCAAGCAGGGTCAAAACCACTACACAAAGGGCCAGTGTAACACGAAAAAGTCTTTTTTTCTAGAATCCTGCAGTACTTCCACAAACTGTGCTGCTCTTCCAGAAGGACTGCAGGACCTAGAAATCTAAAAAAACACCCACACATTTTGGTCTTGATAGACCAAATAAGAACATAGACTTTGGGCTGACAGGGGTTGGGTTTGTTTTGTGGAAGACACTACTGCAATGTTTTTTTAATTTTATGGTTGTAGATCTTTATTTCTGCCATTGCCTGAGGCCAAGGTCTGCGCTCAGATCTGTGATGTATGTGACAGTACTGGAGGATACAGAGATTTCCTTTTCTGGATCTCCAATCCTGTGTTGAACTTGGTGAGTTTTGGGTTTGTTGTTTGGAGTTTTGAGTTTTTGGTTTGGTGAGTTTTTGGTATGTAGATAATTTGGCACCTTTTCATGAGCCCTTGGGAGATCACCTAGATCTTTAGCACACCCACTCAAGAAATTACTCCTGTCCCTTTTTAGCATCCACACAGTTAAGAGTTGACTCAGTTAAGCTCTGAACTGTGCCTTTCCCT
>VYZP01008841.1:1340-38097 GCA_013400635.1 Hypocryptadius cinnamomeus
TGGACAAAGAAATTGGAAAACATTTATGAAAAATTGCTTGTTCAGTTCTGGTTTGTGTCAAGGGCTGTTCTGCAAACTGGAAGGAGAGAAAGATATGCTGTCCTAGCAGATTTGACTTATGTTTACAGTAATTTGTTTGGCCACTGTTTATTACTTAATAATCAATCTTTATTATTACATTAATTCTAATTGGGATATGTGAAATATGCAGTGCATTGACCACATGACATCAGTTTACTTGCTGAATAATTTAAGCTGTTTCCTTCTAATGCCTTAGGCTGCAATATCATTACTTTTTGGCTGTCCTAATATTCAAGTTCTATTGATGTTATTTCACTTGTTATTACCTTCTTGACATGAAATTGTTTTTCAAATATGGAAATCTTGCTCAAATACTTCTACATGACAGAATCCTGCATTAGTCTATAATGTATCATAATAACAAAAGATTGCAACATAAAGCACTTGATTTGTTTTCTAACCTGTGCCAGCCTTCACAGTAAGGGGACAAGAAATGCCAGAAGGAGAATTTTGGTCTGCATATTTTTGTATATTCTTATCCATTTTAACACAAGGCAGGGAATAATCTTTCTGATAATACGAGGCAACAAATGCGCAAGCAGTAAATGGACAGGGTGATTTATCCCACTTCACACTGCTTTATAAGCAGTATGTATCACTCCTGTATGTCGTCTTCTGCTTAAAGAATTGTAAGAAATATATCTCACTATTACTTTTATTGATAAAACAGACAAACCACCTTAATTCATTCTTCATCCAGAGCCTTTTATCACAGCATGGTTGTGATTAGGATTCTGATCACCGTGTGCCACTCTGAGATTGAGAGGCTCTATCTACTCATCTATTATTCTTCACGAAGCAAAGCTTCAGTGTACCATCTGTTTTCTTACTGAATCTTGCATGTAGCTGCAAAGAGCTGGTCACCAGAGATTAAGTCTGGCAAGCAAGCTCTTGGTTTGCACAAGGATAGCTAAGCATTCACTGCTATTGGCCTCTTTAAGTTTCAGATGAAATACACTACTGTTCTCTGCTGTATTTCAATTTTTATTTTATCTGATATTTATTTATGTATGACTTTTATTTAATTTTTATCTGATCATAATTGATTTTGTATTTTTCTTGCTTTTCTTTCCCAACAAAAAATCACTAGGAAAAAACCCCAAGGAGCCATAAATAACCATGCTATAGAGCTTTAATTGAGGAGAGGTCTGTTTTGCATTTTATAAGATCTGGATTAACAAAGGCTGGTTTATGCTGGTGGCGCGTGCCCCTTTTGACACAAGGAACAGAAATGGTTCCTGGTATGAACATTCTCAGATAAAACAAGGCATCAGCAGCCTGATGGACATACCTGAATATCATCATCCTACGATTCCTTTTGTTCACCAGGCTGTATAGACACCTTTGCTTTGTTTGAGGAATGTAGGACTGACAGGAAACAGCTGAATCCCCCAGTAATGCAAGTTTACATGAGGCTGTACACAGTTAAGGGACAAGGGGCTGAGCACTGTGTAGGGCTGGGATGTGGCTGTTTGCAGAGCCCCCCAACATCCCTGCCCTGTGTATTCTGCTGAACAGAGGTGTAGCTCTACCAGCTCACTGCCACTGAGCTTTCCCCACCTTCCTTGAGGCTTCTTTCCTTTAAACCACACAATTCTATTGGAGCTTCACAACCTGGAGTATTTTATAATAGTCTGTGCTATTCCCCAAAGAGCAATAAAAAGTAGCTTTTGAGGCTCCTCTTTTTGATCCATTATTTAGAGCCTAATTTGTGCTGTCTCCAATCCCCACATCAGTGCCAGTGGTCCTGCAGTTCTGCAAATTCCCTTCAGGACTAGACTAAAATCATAAATCATTTTGTAGGAAGTATTTAGATATCATCATAGAACAATTTTTTCAATCTGCTCCTCTTACCATGGATTTGATTTTCATAGCAGAGAAAGGTCTGTCTGAGGAAACAACTCTATTTCTTACTGACTCTCAGCTTCCAGATTAAATTTTTACTTGGCAACAAAACTTCCTTTCCCAAGATGATGGTTAGACTGTATTGGTACTGGGCTCAACTCAAGCAAACATTTGTGTTTGTACAAAACCTGGCTATTTTCCTCATAGACTCAGTAGGACACCGGGAACTGAGCCATACAGAGTCAGCAAGACCTGGGCAGGTTCTACATCAAGCAATGCAGGTTATTAGACTATGTCAGTAGTAGCAAGTGAGTTTATTTTTGCTTCATTCCTGTAAATGACAGCTTTATTATATGCACACATTTGAGCAATCAATCTTTTTTTTTTTTTTTTTTCTTTCTTTTTTTTTTGTCTCCTTCTCCAGCAGGAGTAAAACCATTCTCCTCTTTAAATATGCCAAGGCCTATTTTCACTCAGATTTAATTCATTTTGTGATATCCACTGTTTTGCCTGACACAACAGGCCAGTGAAACCACATGGCAGTCTGATGCTGCATCATGATTCATTCAGGGGCTGTAGCTGCACACACCAATTGACAAAACTCGTCAGTGACAGTCTTTAGCCCCAGCACCTCGCAGTCTAAGTGCTAATGATGCTGCATGGTGCACATCCACAGAGACATGGGCATGCTGCTGGCAAGACTTGAGCAGAGGTTTTGCAGGCTTCATCTCTGCATCACCAAGGAATTTTGTGTGAGCTTTAAAGCAGCCTAGAAGGCAAAATTGTTGAGTGAGAGGGTGAGGATACATTTGAGAGTGTAAGTTACACAAGAGGCTGCATAACTCCCCTTCCTACTGGGTGATGGGCTCTTGCCAGGGGCTCCAAAGGCACACAGAGGTTTGATCCCTCCTTCAAAGACTACAGGCATGTCTTAGATTGAGTAGTCCTTGAAAAGTTCATCCAGAATGCTGCTCAAATGAACACGCCAGAGATATTAGCTGTAATGCTGCATTACCTTGTTTCACTACATAGTCCCTTTCTGAAATACATTTTTTTCCCTTCCCTGGCCTGTTCTTTTCTTTCCTTCATTTTTTGTTTTCATTAATTTTGATGTTGAGTAGCTCCAGGAGCAGGAAGTACAAGATTCCTGAAAACACCCAGAAGAAGTTTTCTCTAAGTCTTCAAGCAGGAGCTAAGAATCCCATTGTGTACATTATATAAAGAGCTGGACAGAACAAAACCTTTCAAAGACAGCAAAGTCTGAAAACTAAAAATGGCATGTTGGAAATTAGTCAACAAAAAAATGAAATTTAATCATCCATTTCTCTGGGAACTATATAAATTGGTACCAGTGCTAAAAGTACAGCAGTTTGCTGTCATCTATGACTCTTACCCATGAGGCTGTGAACCACTTATCAAAAAGAGCAGCTGGAAGTTATTCATGGTAAGACTAGAAGGTGTTCGTGATATCTAGAAGGACAGACAAGGCAATGAGGGGTCCTTTCTTCTCTGTCCTATGATCTACAAAGCAGCAACAGTCCCAGAGACATGAGCTTCTGTTTCTCCCAATGCTGGCTGCTCTTCTTTGTGGGTGTTTCGTTTTGTCATCCCTCCAAAAGAGTTGATAATTGTCAACACCAGCTGAAAAAACCTAGCATGATCTTATGTAACAGCCTAAAACAATCACTAACAGGGGTGGTTTGCCACAGAAATCATCACTTACATTTTTACTCAGGACCTCAAACCCTGGGATATCATGGGATGACAAGGCCATGTTAGAATTTGGACCAACTGAACCCATTTATGCCACTGCAATGATGCCCATCACGGTGTGGCATTGAGTAATGCTTCCCCTGTAACAGGGTGCACTCTCACAGCCCTCAGGCTGGAAGAGGCTGTATGCAAAGGAGTTTGTCATCTGAATTCCTGCAACCCTCCTCCTACCCCATTCATGCCACGTCTGACTTCTGTCTACACTGTTGTTTGTTTGTCTGGGGGGTTTTAATAACTATCCTTCCATTATCAAAATTGTTGTTGCAAAATATATTACCTAACCAAATCTAACATGTCTGAAATAATAAGGGAAAAATTAATTAAAGGAGATACCTGCTGCTTTTGGTTCTGATATCAAAACCCTGTGTGACATAATCCCACTGGTCAGAAGCAGCAGAGTGAGCTGCTAATGGACATGTTATCTGTGAAATACAGCTATTGCCTTTCCACAGATTGCTTGGGGGAAAACTACAGAACAGTGAATTCTCACATTTCAGACTCATTCTTGATAAAAATAAATATGTTTGATTATTCAAATATATGCTGATTGAAAAACAACATTCAAAATAGATATTAAAAATTGAAATGGCAAGATGTTTTCATGCTTAGAGCCTAGAGCATGCAAGGTTCATATTCATGATCGTTTCTGCATTAAAGACTCGCTATGGCACTGAGCAGCTCTGTCAGGTCAGATGCTCAGAGTGGCCATACAACATGGCAATCAGCTTGATGGTATGAAGATCCTTAAGCAGCTCTTAAGGGTGTGGGTTTGATCCCCAGGGTCAGTTTCTTGCCTCTAAAACAGCAGAAATTAGTTTTATGTTTCGAACTGTGCTTTGTAAGTGCACTAGGAGCAAACACAACACTTTTGTGGTGGACACCATAGATGAACATGAACATTGTGGATGTAACAATCAAATTTCTAACTTTGCTGTGCTCAACACCCAGGTCTGAAATCCATACAGAAGTTGAAAAATTGATGTCAAAAATTTAAGGAAAATAAAAAAAATAAATACAGGAAGTACAGATTTTTATTTAATAAAAAGAATAAATTGAAATTCAAAAAATACTGTCCTGAACTTAATTTCATTTGAAGTGCTTTAATTTTTGTTATAATTATTTAAAAGCACAGACGGTAAAAACACATGGACTTTATGCATACAACATGGCTAACTTAAGCTACTATAAAACACATAGAGATGGCAGCTGGAAGTTGTCTTGTCTTGTAGGGAAAAAGCAAGTTAGAAAAGCAAAGTTGAAGCTTCCCTTTCTGTGGTGAAAACTAATCCATGTCTCTTAACCTGTGGCTTTTATCATGAAATGTGTATGAGGAGGATGAGGGAGTTTAGGGAAGTAAGGCAGTGGGTACATACTTCATTTTATTTATTTAATATCTTGAATTATTAAAAAGACAGGTGCTGCTTGGAAGATAGTTTTCCATTGTTGTATGAACTATCAGGGATTGAACTATGAAGAATCAAAAAAGAAAGAATGTTGTTATATTTGTATGTAGAGTGAACAGAAGCCTACAAATACATGATAACAATATGAACAGCCATAAATTATTTTAAGATTAATTCCTTTTCAAACACTAAATGTAGAAGATTGCAAAGTAGAGGAACTCTTTGTTAAATGACATTTAACTCTAGGGCAAACTCTCCTGGGAGGCTCGTAGCAGGCTATAGTGTTTTTAACCCATAGGTCACTCACTTGAACCTGTCTCAAAATGCTAATGATTGGTGGAGGGTCAAGGATCTCTTCATTGATCTACAGACTTATGTTCAGAAAAGGGCAAGAAAATGCAAGAATAAAATGAAAGACCAAAGAAAATTTAAAAAAAAAAAAAAAAAGAGAGAGAAAAATGCAGTGATCTTCTGCACCATAGTGAGGACCAGGGACAAAATACTGAAAAAATTCTTCCTTAAGGAAATTGCCTGTCTTTGCCTATAAAGGTAGCTTTGAAAGAAAAGTATTATATTTACTTTTCAGATAGTATATAGTATATTAATAGATCAAGAAATAGCATTATAGTGCAGGGTATGCCCCTAACTAATGAGTGAAAGACTGTGACTTTACTATCCACCTTGGACTAGGAATTTTGATTCTCATTTTTCATCTAATGATCGTATCTTTGTACATGATATTAGAGGTTTTTTTATTGCTCTGTGGTTTGGTTTTGTTTTTTCCAGGGCATGAACTACTGAACTAGAACTAACTAAGATTTGATTAAATCTCTATCCTAAGCTGTGTTTGACTCCGAATAGAATCAATTCTAGAACAATTGCTCTGTGCAGAATTCCAAGCTGAGGAAAAATACAGCCCTATTTAGTCCAGCCTCATATTGTGCTCCACTTTCAAATATTGACTATGAGATGTCCACAGAGGGTTTTAAGTGTACTCTGCATTTCCAGCATGAATTTCTCTGCACAGCATCCTTACATCCTCACATAAGTACAGGATCAGGCCTTGGAACGTAACTACTTGCAGGCTACTCTTGCAGTTCCTGTAGCATCTCCCTGCTAGACACTCTTTTGCAGTCAGTGGATTTTACATTTTTCCAACTCTTAGCAGCGAAATTATGCCAGTCACAACTTGGTCTGAAACTCTAGAGTAGGGGGGGCTCCTCATTTTTTAAGATGAGAATTGTCAGAGAAAATTAATAATGTTTTGCTTGTTAATTTATTAAGCATCTTACTAGCACTCGTTGTAGGTGGAAGGCCCTTTGGTATTCATCAGGCTCCATTCAGAGCCACCTCACAGAGCCCTTATCTCTGTCACCTTTGCAGGGACACCTCACATGGTCATGCAGAACCAAGCTCTGATTCATCAGAGCTAATTCCCTTTCCACTGCCCTGAGTGGGCCAGAGGCTGAGCTCCCATGTGGGTCCTGGCTCTGCCAAGCACACACCCATGTGCCAGCCCTGCCTGGGACCAGGGGCGTCTGCCATCTCCTGAGGACCTGGCTCTACACTGAGTCAGTCTCCTCTTCGTGCCACCCACTCCTCAAAGGTCCTTTCTCCAGTGCTGGACTCATTTTTTATGGTGACATTAATTGAGCTCATCTAACAGGTCAGGTAAAGAGCAAACTTGGAACTAGAATTTCTTAAACATGCAGTTGGATAGCAAGTGAAATTATTGTAATTAATGTAGTCTATTAATTTAGATCCTGAAAATAATTCAGGACATCATGATGTCAAAGACATCAACTTTTTTGGGTGCTTTTCAGATAAGTTGAAAATGTTGCAGCTCCTACTTTCCTCTTTTGCACTGCCCTTTTCCTAGCAGAGTAAGGATACTATTTTTTTTGCAGTAGAAAAAGATGATATTTTGTTCATCGTCCTTCTAACTTTACTATATCCTCTTTCTCTACTTAGATCTCTTAGTTTCTGGCAGGGTGTGACTAAGAGTCAGTGACTTTCTTTTGCTGCAGCCCAGTTTCCCAACAGGTTGTTGGACCTGTTTCAGCATTCTTAGTCACCCCTCCCTCCACTTCTGCAATGAAACTGACCTTGTTATCCACAGTGGCAATGGCAGACATAAAAATAAAAATAGGCAAACTGGCATACAGATGCTGACTACACTGCCACAATTATGCTGTTACATGTACTTCTGGAAATTGGATAACCTGTACAGGGCATTATTTTCAGGTTGTTAACATTTTATGACATTTTGACTCCTGAAGCATGGTAAATTCAACTACTGTCAATAATTAAATTCACACCGTAATTCCTGAGTATTTAATAAAAAGAAATGTCTCTTTAGCAAGTAAAATAACAAAATAATGACTGTGGGCAGTCAAAGATGTTCATTTAATTAGTATTTATTGATCCAGGACATGAATCCAGCTATATATAACATACAAAAATCATATCTGCTTCCTTCTGCCAAAGTTTAGAAATGCTCTCTCTGCTTCTTTGTTGCAATAGCTTAGATCTTCAATAGGACCACTAACGGCCATGTGACCTCAGAGGTGCACTCTTGATTGAATGATCTTGACTTCCTTAAGTAGTCCTAAATGCATAACTTTTTGTTAATTAAGCTCTGGATAGATGCTTTTATTCAGCAAAGGGTTTCAGGATGCTGGCGTGTGCAGCTTCTGGGATGATTAGATGATTATCTTTCAGGAGGGCATTGCTGGACCATTCTGCTTTATAGTTCATCACCATTATCTCTCATTAAGAGTCTAGCCTGCACAGAGAACAAGGAAGGTTTTCTCATCCTCATTATTTTCCAAACCACTAATTCCCTGACAAGAATATTTGTAAATCCAAGTTGTTCATTACAATAGCTAGATGAAAATGTGACCTAAAACTATTGCTGCATAAAACAAACTGCAGATTCTGACATAATGGTCATATTTTTCATAAACTGAAAAAACACTATCTTGTACTTAGAGCTTAGAAAATACCTCTTAGGTCACAGGTATTTATGTACCTAAATGTAGAAGTTACTAACACTTTAATTCAAATGTAATCTATTATCTTTTCATCACTTCTTTCATCCTAAGAAGTTTAGAGACCATTAAATTATAAAACTCTGTTATTGGATGCAGTAAAATGAGGGCAATCATTTGGCAAGCCTTACCCAGAAAGTAATAGCAATCTATTGGAAACTCTGTACATCTTATCTGAGAATAGATCAATTACAGGCTAAAAATCTCCTTGAGCTGTGTTCTTTTCTTTTATTTTCTTTTCTTTTTTTTTTTTTTAATAAGTGATGTAATTTGAATGTGCTGCTTTCAGACTATCAAAAGGCTAAATAAGCCATACCTAAACTTTCATGTTGCTATTCTGGTTAATGTTTATATTGACAAGTATCTGGCAGGAACAGGCATGAAATGCTTCACTCTACATAATGTAGCACCCTGGTAGTGTGTGCTTGGAAAAGGAAAACTGGACATTATGCAAACAGACTCAAAATGAGTAATTCACACCTCCTCTCTGAAGCACTTACAGTAAATACAGTAAATCAGGAGGCTGTCTGGGTCTACATGTCACAACACAAATGTCCACAGCTGAGACTGAAGAGGCTGATCTGCACCCTCTAGTGACCCAAACTTGTTGAAACATTGGCAGCTACAAATTACTAAATTACTTGGAACGTTTCCTCCCTAGTCAAGACCTTTATCGATCCATTACTGCTTTAGGGCAAATAATCAAAAAAATTCCATAAAACTGGGAAAACTGGACTGCACCAGGATGTATAGAAGCCTCCATGGACCTTAGGTGTTAACTTCTCACAGGTGCCAGCCCAACTGTGAGCAGCTGTGCAAGGTGAAAAACAGGCCCATAAAATATCTGTGCTCCCAGCCACCCATCCCCAAAATCGGCCGTCCTGGCTCACACCCCAGGGGAATCTGTGAGCTGCAGGCAATCCCTGCAAGGGAGGGCTGTGCCACTCCCAGCTCCCTGCAGCTGTGGAGTAGGATTGTTGTATGGATTAGCCTGGGGCAGCCTTGAGTGCATGTTCCAAAAATAAAGGCAGTTATAGTAATCTGCTGTGGCAAGCGTGCGTGTGCACGATACGCACTTACTGCAAGCCTAGTGATTTAATAGGATTAAATTCTGATCAGCAGAGAGAAGATTGATCATAGTAATGAGAAGATGGGTACAGTACATCTGGCTCAGTGGCAAACTGGCTTGAGGAAGAAAGTGATACAGTTCAGTGTACATTATGAAGGAATGATATTGGACCTCAGGCTTATTCGCTATATTAAGTGAGCAATAGTGTAGGAAAATTGGATAGGCTTGCATTCTCCTTTTTAGGTAAGCATCTAATGCTTTGCTGTGATATTTTATTTGCTTTTCGGTTCTAGGCATGAAATGAAGTGTTCAAAATAATATGGTCAAAAAAGCAGATTTACAAAGAGAGAAGAATTCCCAGCCCAGTAGCAAATGTAGTACCATATAATGCAGTGTTGGGTGAAGACTATCACAAAGCGATTTTCATGGCTGGATTCAAAGTGTATGTTTTCAGTAGCAGTGAACCTGACAGGGAAATCATCTGATAAAGAATAAACTCCCAGTGTTGCGAAACTCCAAGGCAACCCTCCAAAGAGGACAGCTCACAGCACACAGATGAAGTAAAGGAAACTACAGGGGGTTAGACTGGGAAAGTGTAGTATAGGTGGTTTTTACTTAGAGGTAAAACAAGCAGAGAAAGTTCAAGCAGTGGACTCCAGGGAATTACCAGGGAGAATAATTAAAAATTTGGAGGAATGCTAATGTGCTGAACTAAGAAAGAGAGAAAATGTTAAGATTAGTAAAAAAAAATTAGGTCAAGGGAGTAGAAAAGGTAGTGAAACCTGACAACTGCAGATGTGCTTTCCTGCCCTCCTGGCATCCTCAAAATTGATAAGGAGAGATCGGCAGAAAGCAGGCAGTGCATCCAGCATATTGAAGTGCAACTGGCAGACACTTTTAATGAAAAACAGTAATTGGAAAATGTTATCTTCAAAACTACTTTTGCCAGAGGTGTTTTGTCAGGTTTCTTTTCCTGTTCTATTTTGTGTTTCCAGAACTTATTTGTTGGTGGGGTGGTTACTGTTGGTGTGGTGGAGTTTTTATTTTAGTGTGGCCATTCTGTCACGTTTGCATTGCTGCATTTCAGTTTTCACTTACTTCTTGGAAAGTGTAATAGAACTTCAGTTAAACCTGGAAGTTTATCAGACATTGAATGTGCAATTTTTAAACTTAGGAAAAGTCTTATCAAGAAATCAATACATGAGTTCAGGAAGTGTAAAAAACTACTAAGCAAAAGGAAAATTAAGATATTTTTCAAAAGTTGCAAACATCTTTTTTATGACATTGTATTTTATTTTTACCATGTTTAATAATAAGTCTCTACAAAGGATCCAAGGGTCCATCTTTTCCTTAGTTCACATCCTGAAGCAGAAGCAGTAAATAACAACTTCCCTGATGTTCATTATCTGATTAACGAAATTGAGGCGTGTAACAGTGCAGAGGTTAAAAGACAGGGAGGATTAAAGGATGAGTGTAGCTAATTAAGGAAACAGCCCTGCAAGCAATTACATACATGGTTAACTTTAAGCACTTCAGCATTAATGGGACTACTCACATGCTTAAGTTAAGCACATGTGCTTGTGAACTGGAGCTCGAAGACCACATCCTGTGAGATGTTGAGGGCATTTTAAACACTGAAGGCAACAGGGTTGCCCTGTTCCAGCAGGAGCTGTGGATATGGAGCACTTCCCAGTACCAGGCTTCAGGACAGGACAGCACAGGCTAACTGGGAAGTTGCTCACCCAGGTTTCATGTTAAGTCTTCCTAGGTAAATACTGGGGAGCATTTCTTTCCAGAAACATTTCGAATCAAGCCTTCATTGATAAGTATTTACTTTTAGCTCTCCAAGACTAATACGGAAATTAAGAATGTTTTCTACTCTATCATTCAGCAATGTAGGGTAAAAAAACCAAGTGGAAAGGGATCCATTCCACTGGGGCATGTTGGTACAAAGTATGGTGCCTGCAAGAAGTGGGTTGTGACAAAGTGAAGTTTTACTTCTCAAGCTCCATTCTAAGCAGCAACATAGAGTGAGCTTCCTTGTTCACTCCCTTGGGCTCTTGTCAAGGTCACAGTACAGCCCAACACAACCAAAACCTCGTGCCCAAAGGACATAGAGCAAGTGAGTCTACATTTCATCCATTGCTCCTTAGATTAAAGTCAGCGCCTCTTGTCTGTCTTGTAGTGATCTTTTTTTTGATTTAGAAAAGGCACAGAATTACTGATCCAGTAGTATTTTTTCAGTTCACCAGTTTAAATTTTAGAAGCAGAAATGTCTGTAACTTAAGCAAAGGAATCAAATATAATATGGCCACATCTTCTGAAGTTCTTAACTGCCCATGCTAGCTGGGAAAATATTTCTTGCATTGTGTTTGGTTTGCTCTTTCCAAGAAGAAATGGCTGTGGATATCTTTTCTTGTATTTGATTTTTTTCTTCTCCTGGTGTGCCAAAAGGAAAGGGCTTGTTTGGCATCATGCTCTGTGTCATTTATGGTCTTTCTGTATCATTTCCAGAGAAAGAAATAGTTATTGACGCTGATTTGGAAATTAGGATTAAACTGTCGGCATCCTAATTGCCAACCAGTTGAGCAGAGAGTAAAATGATGAAAAGTGAGAACACAGCCTTATCTTAGGCAGAGTATATCTCAGTGTCCTATCATTTCCTCAGTTGGAATCCATTAAAATGTCTGCTTTGTATTTATTTATTTGTTTTTCAGTTCAAAGGAGATGACCTTTTTTAAATTAGGCACTGTAAAAACTTCAGTACTGGTGTTTTCTTAGCTGCTGTCCTCACCAGTGAGACTCCATTAGTGGTGGCTATTGTGCAAATTCAAAGGCAGGGAGAGGAAGGCATGGAGGAGAGGAATGATTGATTGGGCTATCAGAGAAAATGTCCTTTGACATGAAACTCTTCATTATTGTTGATTTGACTGTCTGAGGCAGTCCCTGAAGAGAGACTCAGAGAGATGGGACTTGCAGGGATGGTCCCTTCTCTTCTCCTGTTTGTTGTTCCACTTTGGGGTGCAAATTCTGGAGAAAAACAAACTGGGAGATTTTACATGCCAGCAGCAATATATGGCTGCTGGGCATTAAATTCCTACTCACTACAAAGATCTGTCATTTCACAGAAACACCATTCTCCTCACTCTTAGCAAGTTTTTCGTACCTTGCAGGAGTAACTAGCTTTACCCCAAGAACTCCTCCCAGAAGAAGGTGAGATTGTCCTGCCTTCCTCCTCAGCTCTCACATTAGCCAGATAATGCTGGCAATTATTCCTCTTCTGCCTTTTTTGAGAGAGTGCCCATTAGCAAGTCAGATTCTCCCCATTGTGTTCTGTTGCCCCACTTACATGCTCCCATGTATATTTTGAAAATAGGTTTTCTTAAAAGGTAAAAATCACTTTTAGCATTTTCAGCAGTACCTTTTATGCACTGGTAAGTCTTACCCTGCTAGTGTGGATGCCCCTGTTATTATGAGAAGGGCCAGGCGACATCCCTCTTTTCTGCAGTCCTTTGGTCACGGTTCTGCTTCTGCTGCTAACATCATATCATTGTCCTGCTTTTTTGGCCATTTTTTAGTTACATTTGAATGTGTGCTGCCACAACTCTAGTGCT
The DNA here is from genome assembly GCA_013400635.1 of Hypocryptadius cinnamomeus. Taxonomy (NCBI): domain Eukaryota; kingdom Metazoa; phylum Chordata; class Aves; order Passeriformes; family Zosteropidae; genus Hypocryptadius; species Hypocryptadius cinnamomeus. The sequence continues at coordinate 14,176 of VYZP01008841.1, forward strand.
CCTGCAAACAGGAGAGGATTGTTTCCATAGCCTATGCAGAGAGCAGGCATCTCCCCTCTCCCTCTGTGTGTTAGCACCTGCACACCCTTCCCTCACCACTCACCCCTACACTTGTGTCCAAACGGCTCTGCCTGGCCCAGGCTGTGCACGGGGCTCGGCAGGAGTGTCTCAGAGCTGGTTTCTGTGTACCTGAGAGGCCACTGCTGGCTTTATGGTTCTCTTCATTTGACCCCTCAGAGCTGGTGCCCCTGGGAGCCGTGAGCATCTGCCTGGTGCTGTGAGCCAGGCTCACCTGGCCAGGCTCTGCCACAGCAACCTGCCAGCGGCGGCTGGGCCTGTGGAGCAGAGAGGGGAACTTGGCCTTTGCTCTGCCCTGGAGTTACCTCTTAGAATTTCCAATGACAGTATCTTCTAAAGGCCCTAATTCTTCTTAAACCTTGTGTAATTCAACATCAAAGATCATATCCAGCTGTGTTCACTATTGCTTTTTTCTCTCTTCAGATCCAAATCTGTCGCTAACTGCATTTTCAACTTTTTCAAGTTCCTCTGTCTTTTGAAGTGTCACTATGCCTGTGTTCCCCACAGCCTATTCCCCAACCTGCTTTGCACTGTTATCAAGGACTGAGTGATCCTTTGTCCCAAATCCTCAAAGGAATATTTCAGTTCTTTCTTTATCCGTTTCTGAGACAGCTCTGTCCCTTGCCCTGTGCACTTCTTAATTTACTCTTAACATTCAATGCATTTTTCTATGGGCACTTAAAATTCACTCTTAACTTTCCTCATTTCAATCAACATTCACACAGGGACACTTACATGTGTCTTGAATTGTCATTTTATTAAAACCCTTTGCTCCTTTACCATTTCAATTACCATTTTGTATAATATCATTTGCATTTGCATGGTACCTTCACCCATAAAAGACAAAAGTTTTTATTCTCCCTTAACAGATGGGTAAAATGGAATCACAGAGATTAGAAAGATGTCTTTGCAGCTCAGTACAACTATATGGTCTCCAATTCGAGAGCTTAATTACATTAGAGGAAAATACTGTAAGCACAATGGATTGACATGTAAATCACAGTGATATAAATTACAGATCTGAACGATGGAATCTTGATTTGAATAACTGCATCTAATCTTAGTTTGCATTCGCACTTTCCCCTGTTATTCTAAAAATGTTTGCCCTTAATGGAGTGCATAATCATTCAAAATTGCAACTGCACGTGGCCTTTACTCCAGGTGGAGATTTCTTACTGCATACTGTTCATACATGTTTATTTAAGCAGAAAATTAAACATATATTTATTCAAATTCTGTTTTAGAAACCTTAAATTACATTAGTTCACTGTGTCTTCATTTTTAGTAGACAAGCTGTTTTTCTAATTTGTATCAAGCTGAATGTACAATTACAGCACACAAAATGTACAAACTGAGATTTGGAAAACATGCTGTTAGTAACCCCTTTTTTCCTTAAGCATCAATAGCATCATTTGTTAAAATATATATTAGCATTACATTTACATTGACTAACTTAGTGGATGGGAAACTTGTTTCTTGTCACTCTAAGCAACATATTAGGACTCCAAATCTGCAGTAGAGGTATAATGAGATTTTCAAAACTGCACTGACAATCAGGTTCCTGCATCCAAAGGAATCGATGGATACAAGGTGACCTGCAGGTAGGTTTGAAAATTCCCAGAGGCATCTGTTTGCAAATGTTCTCAAAAACCTGTGCTGGGGACCTTCAGTTTCCGGAAATTAGTTGAGTTCATCCTCACTTGCTGTGTCTATTCATGGATTTTGTAATAACAAAATAGGCTGTTCTTTTCAACTCAAAATTGATCTCATTACTGTGTGTGACTTATTTGGAAAAGAAGCACATGTTCTCTCTGCTCCTGCAGAACTGCAGCACAGAGTCATTTGGCCAAAAGCTTTTCTGCAGTCCTGAAAATACTGGCACCTACAAAAGTAAACAGAACCTGTCATCTGTGCTGCTACAAAGATAAATATAGAAAATATTAGGAGCACATTATGTATGTTGTTAATAAAGTGGTCAAGATAAAGTAAAAGTAAAATAATGTTCTGGTGATACTGCATATAATTCGAAAAGCAACATTCTTCAACTCATTTTTGAGTTGGATCCTTATTAATTAAACAGGATTTTGTTTAGCAGTAAATTATATTAAGTCCAAGTCTTAACATTTGCTTGGTGGACACATAATTTTACATTAAATTTCAAATAGTTTTAAAATTATTTTATTTTTTTTTTTGTATGACTTCAGTGAAGAAATATTTTTGTCATTTGTTCTTCCCTTGAGCTAGCAGTGGACTTCAGGAAACTTTTCAGATTTTCTCAGCCCTAAACCGTGGTTTCTGTTCATGGTCATCAAAACCCTCTTGAAGTCCCTGAGAGCTGGAGTCTTGCTGTGTGGCTCCTCATCCCTTTTCCTCGGCAGGGGGTTCTGCTATTGCTTATCCTCTAAGTGGCTTTTATTAGAAAATGATTAACAAGTTTCTCAGAGTATTAGATCTTTCCCCAACTAACACAAGGAGAAAAAACAAATCAGAAAAAAAAAAAAAAAAGAATAATTTTCTGAGAGACAGAAATGGCAAAGGGATGCCTGAGGGAGATGGGATGGGTCAGCCTGGGCATAAGGGGAAGATGTCCCTGTGGCATTAGGGAATCAGACCCTTTCAGGCCTCTATGGCTGCTCATCTGGGGGCCTCACACTGGCTGTGCCCTGAGCAGGACATGCCTGGAACTGGCTGGGCCCTGAGTGGGGCATCCCTGGGATGGGCTGTGCCCTAAGAGGGCCATGCCTGGAATTGGTTGTGCCCCAAGGGAGCCATTCCTGGGACTGGCTGTGCCCTGAGCAGGACACCCCTGGGACACTCAGCAAAACAGGTGCAGCTGCCCCTGAAACCCTGCCAGACTGAGCGAGCTCCCCCCAACAGCTCTGTGCCAAAGGCTCCACCAAACCCAGACACCACAAAACATTCCCCACCAAAGGACATTTCTTATGATGTGACAATTGTCATGCTGTGTACAAAGAAAAGTACGTTTCAGTTTGACATGCTGAGAATTACTATTTCATTTCTAACTGGTAATTTTCAATAATTCTCATTTTATTCTAAAGAATGACATTTTAAGAGCTTTAAGAAAGAAATGTTTCATATTTTAATCAAAGGAAATGTTTCATTATGTTTGGGGTTTTTTTTCTTTCTTCCTTCTTTGCTTTTCCTTGAAGCTTGCTGCAAATTTGAGCTCTCTTTAGTTTTGTTTCAGGTTAATCCCATACAATTTTAATTTTGACAGATCTTTAGGCAAATCACAGTATCTGTTATTTATACAGCTCTGTCTGTTAAAGCAGTGATATTCACTGCTCACTGCTTTAAGGACAAATTGAGGCCCTAATCCTGTAAAGACCTACCTATTTTTATGGGCAGAACTGCTTACTGAGCATAAAGTTAATCACATTAAGCTTGTAAAGCACTAGAGATCCTGGAATGGAAAACATTAGAGATGTGCAAAGTAGTATTTTGACTTTCAAAGACTTCTCCCTTCCTCTGCCTTCCCCTATAGAAGGATGGGAGATTCACTCAAATGGACTAAAAAAAATTAGTTAGAATCTCAGCTTTGCATATTTTCATTCATTTTTTGCAAAGAATATATTCTTTATACTACTTGTATGTCAGTTTAAAATAATGTCTGTCTGCTCAGTTCAACATCAAATCTTTTATTTTGATCATTAAAAATACACTATTCTCTATATGTCTCAACATAGCCCTGTGGAGACATGTAGACAATTATTGCTCACCATAGTTCAGAAGGTGCTCTCAGTAAATCTTTTTACAACTGGGATGATGCCCTATTTGCTCTCCTTTCTCTCCTCCCTGTTCTCTGCAGAACTCAGATCCCAGAGCTACTGACAACCCAAAAGACATCGTGCTCTTTGCTGAACCTTCTTTGCCCTCTCTCCCACCCAGAGAGCCTGGGAGCCTGCTCTGTGTGGACTTCACTCAGTGGCACAGGTGACACTTGTCAATGTCCTTTTTTTGGTATGTGGGGGAAAAAAGTCCTCCATCAGTCAGAGAATGCTTTCCATTCAAACAATGGAGACACAATGAGGTATAGGCTTCATCTCAGGTTTTTGCCTCAACCAGAGTTTGAAATAGACTTTCCTCAATATTCTCAAAATATATTCTAAAAGAGCAGGAGATGTTGATTTTGGCATCCCCTGGGCCATACTCCTCCTAATTTCTTTCTTTTGCTCTAATTTTCATCCTCTGTGCTGTAATTTGGCTGCACTTTCTCATCACTTAAACAGAGGCAGCCTCTGAGACCTCCACACACAGGGTACCTGACAGATACAGGTTGGAAACAAAAGGTATTGTTCCCATGCTGGGCAGGACAGAAATAGAAGTAAAGAGATAAAGCTTTTGCTTGGGCTGGGAAGTCTGAGAAGCACTGAAAGCTGTAAGACATGCAGGTGTAAATCCACACATTCACTCTGTGAAAACAGCTGGCCTTTGGCGTGGGTGGCACCAGGCGGGCTCTGCAGTGCCAGAGCGTCCCTTGTGCACGGTGACATTGCAGGGAAGCTGTAACAAACCTCAGGACAAAATGCAGATTTTATCCTTGGGGTGGGAGTGCAGGTTTGAATGTACACGGAGCTGCTGATCACTGTTTATCACCCTGGTTCAAAGGTTACCTGGGGCTCTGGCAGGGCAGGTCCCCACGTGCACATGGCTCTAGGGATGGCCTTTATTGCCTCTGCAGCAGTGCCAGAGCAGCCTGGCTGCCAGAGGCCCCAGAACACACTCAAGACACGCTGACAGAAGGAAATTTTTGGCTGGTGGAGCTGCACCACATTCCTGACTGACATAAACGAAGGCGGCATTTTTCTGCTGACATTGCTGAGCACACAGAAGAGGTCTGCCAGTGTAGCTGAGAACTAGAATTGTGGACTCATTTTTTGATTTAAAAATAAGTATCATGATTGTTCCAGAAATCTTGAAAATATGAGACAAAAACACCCTAGAACTATAAAAAAAATATGTAAATCAAGTACTGTAACTAAAAAATCTTATTATTTGCAGTAATGGGGAAGCACAGGTCATGATTTGTTTTATTTTTTTCTTGCAATGAGAAACTTTGCTCTTTGATTTGTAAGAGCCCTTTTCTTGTGGCCTGAAGCCAGTGGAGTCATATGTTGACACAAGTCTCCATTACTTGGGCAGAGTCAGGGTGTAAACAGCACATAACATTTGCTCAAAGGTTCAAACTTCTTTTTTTTAATCTTCCTGGTACTTTTCAGGAAATAGGTGAGTACTGGTACCTCATTTTTTAAGTACCCTAAGTATTGATTCATCCAGCAACAAAGATTTTTTTCCATTAAAGCTTAAATTTTCATTAAAATTTATATAGAAAATAGTTAGCATGTCATTGGTTGGAAAACACAGAAAAAAACTCTCCATGTAAATCCTCATAATGTGTCATTAGCAACAATCCTAATAAAAGTTATCTCAACCAGAAGATTAAGGGATTTTCAACATGTAAATACAGACACAAAAAAGAAATCTAGACATTCAGGTCAGGCTTCCATATGAGTAAATATATTCTTTAATTTATTAATGAAGTTCAGAATCTTGTTAAATTGTTTATTAAACAGAGCTTCAGTATCTTTTATGTCTGCAGCTGAATGTATTTTAAAGAGTTAGAAAGTCAATACATGAAAGATTAAAATCATGTGATCCACTAGTCTCTCACAGCAGGGTGGCCAAGTCTGCTCCCATTAAAGCTGTCATTGCCATGGTACCTAAAATACCAACACTCACAGACTGAGGGAAATGTACACATGAAGGTCTTTAACATTACCTATGAATATAAAAGTAACAATTAATAATCTTGCACATCAATGTTCTGCTGCAAATGCCCATCTTCTAATTTTGTGCACATTCCACACTTACTGTTCTAGGATTTGGAGGAATTTTTATCAGTCAGGCTTGCCACTGATGGAAACACAAGGCACCTTCAAACAAATTGTGACTGTAATTGTGTTGTGTGCCCACTTCTCTCAAATCCCAAAGTTTTTCTGCACAGCTTGAGCAACACACTCTGTTGCTGATAAGGCACTCAGAGGTGACTATATGTTAGAATAGATGAAACTTTTTTAATGCCTACATTGTTTTTTTAGAATAGCAACCTTTCTGGTTGAAATTTTGCTAGGTTGTTTTTCTTTTTTTCTTTTGCATATTGTGTTTTGATGATAAGCATTTCAATCATTTTAAATCAGAAAGATTGAAATGTCCTTTTTTTTAGAATAGATGATACAAAACATAAACAATTACAGCATTGAAGTTGAATTATACATAATTGGCAGCTCAAGTTCTCCAATATAGTTTCATAACTTTGTCTTACATCTTTTATAAAGAAACTGTGCAGATGGAAAACACTTTACAAGGAAGGCATTGACATGACAGTGATTCCTTTATGGTACTTTATGTAAAGATGTCTGTGAGGGAGGTGTCAGGTGAATACAGAGTTATTTAATAGCTTTTATCTGTTTATTCTAGTTGGTAAATATATGTGAGTGTGCATGCTTCTACATAATGTATCTATATAATACATAGTGTATTTTAATACCTAGGTATCTATTCAAATTACTGCACCTTACAGGAGTGAAGTATAGTAAATTTTGACATTTGACCACATTAGAGTAAGCTTCAAGCAAGTAAGAAATAAATGCTGTTAGCAAGTGTGTTGTAGCACAAATGACCAAAACAATTAACACTGAAATTAAATCATGTGCTGTGGCCATAGACATACCAGGAGAAATATCTGTAGCCATACTTTTGACCAGAAGAACCACTGTTTTTCCAATTTCTTACAGGCCACTGTGCCTCCACATCATCAATCTTTATAAGCACATTAGAGCCATAAATTAATGAACACGTAATGTGTTTAAGCAGTTCACACATAAATTTATGAACATGCTGCAGTTTGTGTTTTTGTACTTAGAGCGTCATCTAGTGGGAATTTGGGATTATGGAACATCCCTTCCCTGTTTCTTCAGCTCCAAGTAGACTGGTTTGTAAAACAGGAAAACAATACAGCAGAGATAGCTGTGAAGTGACAAAGCTTTCTTCATAATTAAATATTACATTGTTATAAAAATTAAAAGGCAAACTAGAGTATTGGAGTAAAATCCTTGTAGACGTCTGAAAAATTATCATATATCAACATGTCAGATACAGGCAAACTTACATATCTCATAACAAATTTTTACACATACAGTTTTAAAGTATTTTATTAATATTATAATAGCTATAAAGTGGAAGAACTGTTGCTCCTCAAATTAAAATCAAAGCTTTATTCTTGAAATAATAACACAAAAGTTAGAATGCAACAAATCTATTTTTAATATTTACAGAAAGAACATCATTTTGCATGAGGAAACCCTCAGAAAAGTAATTTGGTGAGCATCTCCTACAAAATCATGCCTGGACACTATTTCTTCTCTGACACAGGGATTCAGGCAGGTCAGCTTCTCCAAAGTCAGCTTTGCTTTAAACATTAAAAATAAATAGCTTCCTTAAAGGAATAACATTCAGTTTAAACAGTTACAATACAGCAAAATCACAGAAATTCAGCAGCCAGTCCAGATTTCTGCTGTTTTCAGCTGTGATGCTACTTCAGACATCTTGAAGCAGAGTTCATGATATCATTAATTCATAAGGATACAGTACTGAATTGCTGAGTCTAAATAAAAATCTCTGCAGGGTGCTACTTTATTATTTTTTTCATGCTGAAAATTGGAAGCCACCTGGACCACTGACTAAACTTTAAAAGGATTAAAAAAACTGCTGGAAAATTGTGAATGGATCAAAGTCTTGATGGAGGGATTTTTTGTGTTTTTACAAACTTAACCACTTCTTTGAGACATAATTATCACAGTGCTATAAAAAAGGCAATCTTAGAGGAAGTTTTGACCAGATAGAAATGGATTGGAGCTTGTGTGTGTGAGATACTGATGTCTTTTCAAGTTTCCATGTTGTTTGCAGATCCGAGTTCTGTGCAAACATCTTTCCTCTTTTCCAAAGACCTCATGATTTTTAAGACTGGGGATGGACTTTTTAGTAGCAGGGCCAGTAGCAATAGACAAGGGGTAATGATTTTAGACTGAAAGAAATTAGATTTAGACAGGACATAAGGAAGAAATTTTATCATGAGTGTGACAGAACACTGGAACAGGCTGTCCAGAGAGGTGGCAGATATCCCATCCCTGGAAACATTCAAGGCCAGGTTGAACAGGGCTCTAAGCAACCTGATCTACTTGAAGATGTCCCTGCCTACAGAGGTTGGACTACGGGACTTTTAAAGGTCCCTTCCAAACCAAACCAATTCTATGGCTGTGATTCTGTGATTTGTCACCATTTTCCTAATGGTGATGGGAGAAGGTTCAGTTAAATTTGAGGCTGGACTGAAAGATCCAGGACTGAAAGATCCATAATTTCTTGGGACTAGAAATTGATGGTTCCTCTCTCTGGTAGACCATCTTAAAGGAAAGCTGTCTTACTGTAAAGAAGAAGAAGAGGTATAGAAAGACATCAGCAAGGGAAGAGGTAGCAAGAGAAACAGAAACACAAAGGAAAAGTCTGATAAATAGAAAATGTCATGAAAATTAATAGACAGTAGGAGAGAAAAAGGAGACTGTACAATGGGAGAAAAGAGGGACTGAGGAAAGTTCAAAGAAAATACTAGCTTAACCTCAGTAACCCACTCATACTGTAAGGGCAGAGAATCTCATTTAACATTTCTTAGGTTTCTGAATTCATTGTACACTGAAAGAATACTTGATAAATTATTTAGACAGTTTCAACAGAGATTGGAAAAATCCCAGCCTGTCAGAAGCTAGGTTAAAAAAGGTTGATGCTGTATAAATAATTTACTTCTTTGGGGAGGAAAAAAACCATACAAATGCTGTGTCTAGAGCAGAGAAGTGCTAAACCTGCTGAAGCTCAGTAGCCATACAGTGAGTTTAAGCCAGCACTACAAACTGAGTGCTGTCATTTAAAAGCAGAGGCCATGCCAAAGCTAAGTTATCAAAAGAAGGTCAACATCAAAGATTCTACAATTCAGTTATTTCGTACATGCACACTTTTAACACCATGAGAATAGTCCAATTTAAAAAAAAAATTGTAAAAGCCTCTTTTTTCAGTGATTTCTTCTAGCAACTAATTTAAGTAAAGCAAACTTATCATATCAGTGTTGGGTTTTTCTTAATTCATTAGTTTCATTTCTATAAAACAGACACCCTCTAGCTTCACCATAGCAATCTACTGTTCTTATAGTTCCTGTTCTAGTCAGAATTGCTTAACATTTCAAGGGAACCAGGGTATGGAGTTTGTTTGTTTTAACATGAAGTAATTATTACTTAATTTTTTATTATAGTATTTTTTAAGAGAAATCACCATGGTAACAGAGGAATGGAATTTTTGCATACATATTCTATTATGGTTTTCATTTCAGTAAGCAGAGGTACAGAATTTGACAGCAATGACCTTCTATTGCAACATACCAGCACAGTGTAATACTCTGAGTAAAGTCATGTCAGTAATATCAGATGTACAATGAGCACAGAAGCTGTCCCCACTGCCAGCTTAGCTTTGCTGGCTGTCACAAGTCAACACTTCCCAAAAACACTATTCCATAAAGAACTTCTGTCCCCTGTTCCTCACCGAAGTCTACAGAATCTGAGACTCAGCAGCCCAGTAGGGATAAGGTCCTAAAGTCTGTCCTTACTTCTGACCACTACAATCCCCCTCAGACAAATAAAAGTCAGCCTATCACTTAATTCTGTGTATGGTCAATGCACTCCATGTACTGAATGATATCAATAAATGGAAATATTGTTCTGGCTGACATGTATCAGGGCATCTCAGATTTGTGGCTAGCAAAAGAAAATAAATACTATAGATCTGGAAGGTGATTGATAGATTAAAGCTCTGCAGACAGGAGTTAGCTAGAACACAATACCTCAAAACTCCTTCATGTGTGCCGATATATAAAACTGGAATTCCACTTGTCTGCCTCCTACACAGCCCTGCCATCTCACCAGGCTCAGCCAGGATATCTGCACATCAAAGGTGCTGTGCAGAGTCTGCCTTGATACTTGTCAGTAGAATTATTAAGTGTTCCCTGTGTGAAGGAGATGAATTTAGATGTTCAAAGTATCGCCTGTGAGAGCACACCAGAGCAGCACACCCCATAATTTTGGCTGACCCATGGGGGAGGCTGGGAGAAGCAGAGTCTTTATGACTTTATTAATTCCTGAAAAACTTAAAAGCATATGGCCCCCAGCATGACAACATCTACTGCAGACACGGCCATGACCCAGCCATGTGCACCCTGTAACCAGAAATATAACACACTCTGTCTCTCTTCAGTGCCCTCAGAATGCTTCTTTAACTAATTCATGTAATTTCCTTCTGTAACACTGATGTGAAGAAGATTCCTTTGTCATGACCTACAAGCCTCAGTCACCTTTCAGCTCTGAGAGGCTCTATCATCATCTTATGTCTGGGGCTTTAGCCAAGGAGAGGGGCAAATCCCTGCCCTCCTCAGCCTTTGCCCAGGGACTCCTTGGATGTTTCATAGACTTTGGGATGGATCAGAGGCAATCATTACTATCCTGATTCTTGTCAGGTCTGAGGTCTGTGTTCAGTAAAGATACATAACTCTCATCACAATAGGATTTGCCTGAAACATTGGCTTTAATTTGGTATCTTTTTTCCACATTAAATCTTTTTCCTACAAGAGCTTAAAAGAGATAATAAAAGAGTTGGAAGTTTTCTCTTCTGCATTTACAATGGATATTTTTACACAGGTAGTGCTCAAAGTAGAGATACATGTTCCAGGTTGTCTAAAAGCACTGTGGATAAAGAAAATTACTACCCTCAGGTTTAGTAGCAGAGTATTTATATGTAAGTACAAAAACAGTTTGTAAAGGCATATGGACTTTGCAGTAGGGAGTAAAGTGGGGAGCAAGAGAGTTTCCCTTTTAGAGCTATCCTTCAAAATAAAGTGCCAAATCTGCTGTCTATGATGGAATTCTCCCATTTTCAAAGACTAAGCTCAGCTAGTTCAAATGTACTGCAAAATTGAGTTAATATTTTTTATTCCTGAATATTTTTTAAAAAGCAAACTTCAGAAAAATCAAGCAATTCCTTACTATTTATCCCTTTCAAATAAGGCTTTATTCTCTGCTTGTCATAGATCAAGGGGTTTATCAAGGTTTTTATGTATTTATTTACTATTTTTCCCAGACTTGTCAATTTGAGCATAACAAATGGATAAAGGTAAACAGCACTAAGTAATTATAATAAAACTGAACAAAAAAAATTCAGAATTAATGCCCTTGTTAAATTTGATGTCATCCTTTGCTTCCAGAATTAGCTGCCTATTCAGTATTTATTTTCTTCACATTTATTTATATGTGCTACCAGAGAGGAAAAAATCACTAGTGGGTAAATATGGCACAGGATTAAAAAAGTCTGTTGTAGTGTTATTTTTTTTCTTATATAGACCCCTAGTCACTATATGGGAAAATACTGACGTGGCAAAAGAAATAAAACTCTTAATCCCCTCTGCCTTTTATTAATGCTAACAAAGCTGGAGAACAGGCTGCCTGGGGAAGGGGTTTCAAGAGTGCAGATCCCTACCCCCAAAACATCCCCCTGTACTACTGGGATTCCTCTGTCATGACAACTGAGACTCAGCCGCTGATACCAGATATGTGCCACTTTAATGCACACTTTAATGGGTTAAATTCTCTGTGAAAAAAAAAAAATGCAATGGCACACATCAGGTAGGAAGTGTAATTTTTCAATTGATACAACTGATATTAGAAGATGTTCTTAATTGCCTGGTTGTTGCTGTAGGAGGTAAGACACAGGAAGGAGATGGAAAAGGACAAGGACGTTGTGGTGTGTGTGTTTGCAGCCTGTTCCTACAGGGTGGCTCTCACAGGGAGGGTGTCAGGAAGCATCATTTTGTCTAAAGTGATGTAGCCCATCACTAACCTGGCACAGCGCTGCCTTCCAGGCATCCCACTGGGCTCTGCTTCAGTGCCAGTGCCCGCAGATGCCAGGGACCGAAATGGAAACACGGACACCACAGCTACCACTGCGGTCATTGGAAGCATAATCGCGGGGGCTGGCTTGGGGAGGAGTATTTAAGCTGCATTTTGTTTCTATTCTTGCATGGCTGCATTACAATGACCCCCTTGCACGGAGCCTGTCCCCGCTGCCCGCCCCGCCTTTGTTCCGCGCCCGTCCCGCACGAGCGGCGCCAGCACCGCCGTGCCGGGCACTGCTCCCTCTCCCCCGCCGTGCCGGGCACTGCTCCCTCTTCCCCGCCGTGCCGGGCACTGCTCCCTCTTCCCCGCCGCTTCCATTCGCATCTCAATGCCAGAACCGGGCCGAGGAGCGGGGCTCCATCTCACTCACACCAGAGCAATAATTGATTTCAGGCCTGAGTAAGTCTATTGAGCTCAGCTGAATTTCTCCCGGTTCACACCGAAGTAACCAGGATGAGTTTGTGACCTGCCTGTAAGATAGAACATTATTACAAAGTATTTGCCCCTTTGCATTCATGAAGAGCCAAGGACACAGTGCTTTTCTCATTTCTGTTTCCATCCTACCATTACTCACTTCTGTGACAACCTCTTCTACAGATGCTGGCAAATGACAAAAATGGCAAGGAAATACAAAGGGAAACATTTACACATTATATATGCATAGCTGTATAATCACTAAGAAGAAAAAAATTTTCTTTGCAGTGTGGAATTAAAGACCCAGGAAGCTAAACCAATTCTATGAAGTTCTGTCTTTCTGCTGCCTTCACTCACTTTCTTCCTGTATTCATTATTTTATTATTTTACTTTCTCATAGAGCAGTAAGGTCAAGACAGTGAGCCCAGCTGCTGGCTACTAGCTGAGACTGAGCCTTTGAGGTGGAGAGTGGGATCTGACATTACTGTATATTTTACTTTTTAAGGCACCAAGTTTTTTTAGCTAGTAAATAAAAAGAGATTATTCGTGCTTTTCAAGAATGGACATTTTCCACCCTCCCAGAGGTTCTTACAAGCTGACTGAAGTATAATTCAGACGGCACTTGAGAGGAATTGACTTCCTAAAATCCTCAGCATCCCTGCAGAGGTGCTTTGGTGCAATTTTAAACAGGTATTTAGTTCACTGTTCTTGTTCAGCTTTTAGATGCTGCTCATTTTAGCGCATCTTCCTTTGCAAATCCCAGAATAAAAAGAAATGTTGCAACTGCACAAGTCAAATCTGTTTGAAGAGAATGTATTGTAAAATTATCTCTGTGTTCTTTTTATACTATGAAAGTGCTGACAGCACTTTGATGTGGAAAGGACGAGATACAGTAATCTGAGGGGCTGCTATGAAAGGAACGACATGCTTTAAGCTGGAACTGTACAGAGAAACACACAGTAATGACAGCTTCACACAACACCTAATTTGATTCTTTCTTTGCACCACAGTGAATCTTTAAACCACATCCACCTGCTAATGAGCAGGGAGGCTTCTGAGCAGAGGTCACCTTTCTCCCACTTTTGTAAAATTCACTCCACCCCACTTACAAAACCATCTGTTATCACCTTCTCTTCCACAGCATTTTGTCTTTGGTGAGTTTGCTGCCACATAGAAATCAAATCAAGAAAGGGAAAAATTAGTGCCTGTTTTTGCAATTGAAATTACTTCTAATTTTAAGTAGGAATTACTTCTCTAGATAGGGAAATTAGTTACAATTTTAGTTTCCTAAAAAAGGAGACCTCTTCCCCTCTGCCCCAAACTGAAGTAATAAACACATGCAAAGCTGGAATCCTGGAGTTTCAAGCAGGAATAACATTACATACATGCTTGCAGATCATTGCTGAACCAGCTGTGACTTGTGTGGAATCATGCTTTGGTATTGCCAACTCTGTTGGGAAAGGTTGACTAAAACTGATGAAAGCAAGAAATTTCAAGAGCAGAATTATTTTCTGTACAGAGAAATGTCATACTCACTCATGCACCTATTGAAGGTTCATATTTTTCTGGCTCAAAGCTAAAAAGAGCAAACTTCCAGATTTAAGGCAAACGTTGAATTTTGAATGCTAGAAAATAAATGCCTCAAGTTATTTCTATATTTATGAATGTTAGAGAGTGAAATATTTCCTAAAGCTCAGAAATTTGTCAGATTATTAACCAGAACAAAATAAATCCACTGCATTGCAAATAATGCCCTGAATGCCTAGTGAAACGCCATGCTGATTAGCTGTACCACAACTTCCCTGTGTTGATATTGATCACAAAACACAAGGGACTCACCCCAAAGTGAGTCTGCCACTATCACAAGGCACCTAAAAACTATTTATTTAATTTTCCCAGAGGATGGTTTATTCTCCACCCCTAAAGTACATGCTGTGATGCTAACAGACTGGAAAAAGTAGACACATTGTGTCAAAGCTATGAAGATCATAAAATGGTTATTAAGAGAGTAGCTCTTTATCTACATTTATTTGAGAGGCCAGTATATCCTTTACAATATTAGTACATGGATGCATTTGACAGATAAATTACAGCACATTTCTTTTATTATTAATAATTAGTTCCTAATTAGTTGTAATTCTAATATAAGGAGGAATAATTACGTTTCTAAACTCAGTGAGCTAAAGCATGGACACACTCTGTGACCCAAAAGGAGTTTATAATTTCCATGTAAAAATATTTAGTGAATATGTAATGAAGCTGTGGGAAGCTGCAGGATCTGGACATCTCCTGTGGAGAGAGCAAAGCCTCATGTCACAGCATTAAGCTTCATTCTGCTGCTCTCTCACAGCCAAGGAAACACTTTTATTCTTTGGAACTTGGGAGTACCTAGGAATGCTATGATTTATTTCTTCTGTGTGTGTTTTATAGTACTTCTTTTTCTCACACTCATCTTCATTCAGGGAAATCTGTGCAACTCAGAAATAACCACATCTGACCTGACCAGCTGCCTCCTTGATCTGAACATTCTCTTGTTACTGCATTCCTGCTCTGGCACAGATCTCATCACAACACACGGCTCTCACACTTATTTACCAGTCTGAAAAGCTCTGCATATTGGAGAGTTCAGAGTGCTGACTTCTACCCCTAAATCTCTCATGGGCCTAGGACCTGGCCAAAAAGGGTCTGTAGAGATACACCAGAGAAAATTAGATCACTCTGCTAAAGAGAGATATTAGCAGGCTTTTTTGGGGGACACCATGCTTACTATTTAAACTTCTGAAGTCCTGAGGTGTTCCTGTGACAGGTTACTGAAAGTTATTTAAAGCAAATATATGCTCATGTGTGGGGTTTTTATTTCATTTATGAGTTTCAACTTCTGGCAAACCCATGCAATGAGATGGAGAGAAAGACAACAAACTACCCAAAATTCTGTTTGTAGTAGGTGTTTTTCAGGGTCAGAAAAAGAAGTGATGACTCTAGACACTTAAAAAAATGTTAAAAAAAAGTATCACTTCAGGTTGTCATGAAAACCTGCCTCTCTGAGTTTTAGAGGCTATTCGTGATTATTTTTGCATATATTTAATGTATTTTAGCAAAATACCTAATAGGCTTGGTGTTTGTATTTTTATGACTGCTGTAATTAAAGCTGTTCCTTGTTGATTCTCTCTTTGTTCTTGTTCACTTCATGCTATATTTCTTCTCTGTTTATCCACACACAAACAAACAAACAGTGCTTCCTGCTGCCTCCCAGACCACTGCCAGCTGTCCTGATGTCAACTGGCAAAGGACAAAAGCAGCCCTGCCATAAAGACCTTTGCTGAGAAGTGATCTCTGCAGCCTCCTCCCTTTCTTCAGAGTGCCAGAAAAGATAGCACAGCTCTTCAAACTGGAACCATTAGAGGAATTCAGTCATTTGGTTAACTTTCTATTATTTGCCATAAAACAAGAAAACCAAAACAAACACTCTTTCAACCATTCTTCAAACCAACACCTCTGGTTGCAATGCTGGGCAGAATTTTTATGTTCAGAGATTAATATACTGATGAACGGTTGACTTAATTTTCTTAAATTGTCCCTTCCTGAAAAAAAAAAAGCTCTTGGGGGCACTGTTTCATTATAAAAAGAAGGGGAAAAAAGCTGAGAAGATTAAGATGCTTCTGTTCTCAGAATTGAATTTCCCACAATAATACACAGTGATACTATTGAGAATAGCACATAAGTGACAGAACTACTGTTGGTAAATTTTGGTACTATGAAAACTCCTCAGTGTCAAAATTAATCACAGTATCAAAATAAATCAAGGTAATTCATAACTGCAGCTGAGAAGCAGTGTAACAATATATTAGGGAACTTACAAAGGGATTTCCAGAAGTAAGAGTTCATTAAAGCTATAGGTAGGAGGTACAGGAAAAGTCCATATTGTTGATAAGAACTCACATGGTGGAAAATAAAAAAAGCTATTGGATTAGGTAGAGAAAAAAAAATAAGAAAACATGTTAATATCTAGAGAATCTGTGTCTAAAGAAAGAAATTCTAAAAATAATTAACAAAACACTATCTTTCGTAATAATTCATACAAGCAACTTACCTATTGTCCAATGCTTGAAAAAAAACACAACAAAATCACAAACCATCTAATCCTTACTAAAATATACTGGCAGGAACACACACACACACACACACACAAAGAAAGCATTCATATCTAAAAAACCACATTACTTTCAAAGATTAACATTATATCAAATGAGATTTCTTAATTTGCTAGAGTTAACCCAGTTTAAAGCTAAATCATCCAACAGTTAGGGAACACCTTTTGTAAGTTTGTGTCACTTGGTGCTTCTTGACCTGTGGTTTTTTTTAGGACTACTGAGTCTTAAATATACTGGATCAGGTGGGTATTTATGCTTCTTTTCAGCTCAGTCTATTGAGGAGGCTGCCTGTCCTTGCTTTAACCTACTTTCCCTGCTAAAGTCATTTTGCCTCATAAGCCCCATGGAGATTTGAGAGGCAAAGCCAGTTTATTCCTGCAGTGGTCCCACTTTGTTCAGAAATATTGCCAAAGGCTCATTTGGAAACCCTTCTCACAGGAAATAGGAACATTTGGTACTTTGCAAAAACCGTAAGGACTCAACTCAAAATAGAAAGGTACAGTTAGCAACCGTAAGAGGAGTGTACTCCATCTCTTCAAATATAACATCTGAGGAGAAAGCCCATTAAAAACAAACAAAAATAATTAATATGCATCACATATTCAAACATGGGGTGATTCTAAGCATTAACTATTGGCTAACTGTTTGACATTTATTATTTATAATATAATATATTCTGTTTCTGATGTGGAGTTTACCACACATTCTGTAGCAGAGTTAAAGAAAAATACTAGTTTTATGTGCAGTTTTCATGTTGCATTTTATGTCTTAAAATGTAGAGGTCTTTTCACCGTGATGAAAAAGGATGGAACAGTCACAATTACATATTTTGAAAAAAAAAACCTGCTTTTTTTTTTTAATTTGTAAAAAATCCAAGTATATGTTGCTATGCTGGGATACCTCCTGTGCAGGAGGACACAGAGGTGACAGATGGAGGGTGCCACCTGTATCCAGACAGGGGTTTTATTGGCACTCTTCAAGATCACTTTGTACCTTCACAAGGGAACACTGTCATTGTTTTCTGTGATCCCCTCAGTGAAGATAAAATCTCTCTGTCCAGAAGGACTCCTGAGAAGTTTTTTGACAGTGCTCAGCTGCACTCTTTGTGTCCCCAGCAGTTTTGTGAAGTGAATACTTCACTACAATTAGGCCAACAAAGACATATAACCATTCCAGTAATGGGATGGCTGAGTTTCCTACACTGGGTAGCTGAGAGGAACATGCATGGCCATGGTGGTGCATGGAGGAAACAGTGCTTGGGATTAGAATTTACCCTTAAAATAAAAAAAAATAAGAAATTTCTTCGTTGAGTGCAGTGGGTCTTCACCCATCATACAGTCTGTTTCTACTTAGACTATACAGCAAATCTGTTCTAGTATTTCCATTAATAGTTTGTTTCTTTATTTATTTATATATTACTTATAGGAGTGTATCACTATAATAGTGCAATCAATTTGGCTTTACTCCATTAGCTGTGCCTTCGTGTTTGAAGATCTTCTGATGTGCAGACCATAATGATAACTAAATCATCAAATAACAATAATCTTGCTCCTCAAGTTGCAGTGTCCCAGCCCTTTGGAGAAATACAGCCATATGCCATAGGAAAAACAGTGCCCATTTTTAGCACAAGCAACACCAAGATACAAATCACATCACAGGCAGAGTTAATTAAGTCAGGCACCTACTGTTCGCCTATAGTTTGAAACAGCTATTAATTTGAAGGTCTGCTGTTGTGCTAAGATGAGATAATTAACTGATGCATTGTGTGACATGATGAACACATTTCTAAAGGGTCTTGTTACCCTGACTTTTTTGGGATAACACAGTAAAATTTTAGACAATATACCACAGCAGTTTAAAGCGGAAAAAAATGCTTACATGTCTTTCTTAGACAAAGTGAGAAAAATGTCAGGAGCTCTTACCACTGATTATACAGTGTGCAGAACCACACAGCTGTTAAAACTATCAAAGGAGCATCAACACTTTGGCACCTATTTTTGTTAGTTGGAACAAGTAATTTTGGCAATTGCTGTAATTTTTTTTAAAATTATTTGTAGTATATACATACACAGGAAGTCTGCATTTTGTTTAAAATCATATTGAATTACATACATGGTGTCACTCTCACTCCAAAGGAATTTCTTTTATCTCTTTAGTGCACCTATCTTATTGACTGAAGTATCTTCTTTTCTCGATTGACCTGCTAACTCTTCCATTTCACACCATTAGAAGACTCTTCAATCCAGGGAAAGAAAGAGACATTCTGAGTAGGCTAAAGAACAATTCCTTTGATATGAAATAGGATTGAAAAGATTAAAATGAGAGACAGGAGACAGTATGCAGGCTCTGCCAGGATTTAGACCAGCTACATTCACAAATCAGGTAAGATCGCTTTCACCGTGAACACAAGTTGATTTCATGTCCTGAAGAGCTTCTCTTAAATAGAATTAAAATGTATCACTTCCAAGAAAATAATAGTGGCAGCAGGTTTTGTACACTATCTAACAGTTACTGCAACACTAATTGGCTGTTTCAGAGGAGTGATGTATTTTACTACAAATGTGCTTCAATTTAAAACAGGTTACTTTCCTTGTTACTGTATCTCTTGCTTTTATTGTTTCAAATATGTTACTGTTCTGTATATAGTAAAGCTCCCTGTGAAATACTTCAGGAGGTCTTTCCAGTGTTGTTACTCTGTTTCAATGCGGAAAAAAAATGTTTTCCACCAACTTTCTGTATTTTTAAATCTGTTGTAATTAACGCACATAGGAACTCCAAAGGGTGCTTAATGTCCTGCCAACACCTAGATATTTTGTCATGACATCAGGACCATAAGAATTATCCAGAAACCAAACAAATCCAGAATAATTAATGAATATGCTGGTTTTGTCCTTTCTCTGCATTATGACGTATCAGCTACCCACCATGTGTTGGTGCTTTAATCTCACCTGAGATTCATTGGGAGCAGCCAACAGCTCTGGTCAGAGAGCACCTTTCCCTCTGCATTGAAGAGATGAAAGATGAGCACAACACCCAAATGCCAGCTCAGCAGTGAGAAGCAGCTACACTAACTTGTCCTTTAGTTCTGGGCATGAGTGGCTGCTTCTGCTCAATGATATCAGCATAAAAATGCAGGAGGAAGATGACAGAAGGAACAGGACACTGTATTTTTTTCTTCTTTTACCTACTGTATCATGCATTATTGTGATACAATCACCAGGTTAGTGCAGGAAGGCAAAGGAAAAGTGCATTCATTAGCCTGTCCTCTGGTTTCTGGGCAAACACACCTTCCAGCACTCAGCATCATGACCCCACCATGGGGTTCTAATGTCCTAGCTCTGCAGAACAGCAGAGAGATTTTTTTCTTTAAAGGTCAGGAGATATAAAAATACTTCACAGAGGATAAAAAACCATCAGCACAAAGGAGCAAAAACAAAATTGAAAAGGGTTTAGTTGCTAAAAAAGGATTTTAGTTGGT
Organism: Hypocryptadius cinnamomeus; assembly: GCA_013400635.1. NCBI lineage: Eukaryota > Metazoa > Chordata > Aves > Passeriformes > Zosteropidae > Hypocryptadius > Hypocryptadius cinnamomeus. Next base: position 34,359 of record VYZP01008841.1, read on the forward strand.
AAATAAGCTAAAGCTGCCAAATGATGACACAGCTCAATTCATGGTATAGCCCTAAAATTTTAGGCAGATATTCTAACTTCAGGGTACTGGCTGTGGAATGACACCTTGGTTTGATGAAGTCTTGGAACTGTGGAAAAGAACCAACATTCTCCTGCAGTGTGTAAGGACAAAGTGAAACTAAGGACATGAAAACACCCGTTCATAGCCCAGAGTGACCTGTTCCTGCAGCACTATGTCTGGCTCCACTCCATGCCACTTAGTAGGAAAGGCTTCAAACAAACAAACATTAATAACATTAACAAGCAAAAGCTCATTGTAAAGAAAATTTGCACTTTCTTGCCAATCTGCATTCACTATGCTTTCCTTTTCTGAATAATTGCTTACTCTGTATATTAATTTAAGGTTAGAATATGCCTGAGTGGACAAGAATTGTTTTCAGTCCCAGAAGCTGGTTGGAGAAGAGCATTGCCTCAAAACTGAAAGAATGGAGATTTTAGGATACAGACTAGGAAGTGCTTTTAGCTGGGTGGATTTTTTTACTACTATAAGAAGCAGATGAAAGATTGTCATTAAAAATAATAGCAAACATATGTGATGTGTTTTCATACAGACAGAATTGTGTGGAAGTTCCACATATGATCATCCCAGCTATTGAGCTCAGAGGGATAGCTTCACTTTGATGAGGTTTCAAAACACACTGCAGGAGTCTGCTGGTGTTTCCTTGGGAAAAGCAAATTTTATGATGGAATGTGATGAGTGTCACACATTCGAGGTATCAAAAGAGATAGTTCTTAGTATTGTAAACCCATGATCTTCCAGCAGTTATTAAAATGTAATGGTGAGGGGACTGCAGAGCACAGATATTAGATCCCTCTGAAATGATGGTGTTTATGTGATGTAAGAGCTTTCTTCTTTCTCTCTCTCTCTCCCATGTGTTGCTTCTTAACACTCTGCATCAGAGATAACTCCTGCCACACAAAAGGTAGCAGTATGTATGTCCCTCACCCACTCTGCTACTGAACAAGGTCAGCTGTGTTGTCTCCAACCTCCTTTGCTGGCTCACCTCACTTAGGTGACCTTAAACTGAAACCATAGAGGATGAGATTTCTCATCTCAGCTGATGGGCAGAGTAATATTCCACAGCTGAGACAGATTGCAACAGCTATCTGGAAACAAATTTTGAGCCTTGCACAAGATTATAATTCTACAGCATGCTAAAGGTCACACTGATTAACTTGGATGGGAATTAGCTGTATAAATTCCTCACTCCTAATAAAGCAGGCAGGAAACCAGTCTCCAATCCATCATTCTGAGATCAATTAATAAAGCAACTAACTGCAAAAATTCAGTTACCAGAATAAGCTATTGGAGCAGCTATCAGTGTTTTTCCAGAAGTATTAGGTACTTTCAGTGAGCTTCTATATGCAAGCCTTTATTGCTCACTTGTGGAAGCCTGGGAGTTGATGGAGCTACAGCTGCTCCTGCCAGGAGAGGTGCCAGGCCAGGGAGTGCCATGTGGATGATTTTTAATTCATATAATTTCAAGCACAATGACAAAAACTGCCATGGGAAAACAACACGACTAAAACTATGTTTCCCGTGGCTTACTAATGGACTATTCATGCAAAACATTAAGCTGATGAATGTGAATTTGTTGGATGCATTAGCCTTTCTCCCTTTGAGCAGGTTTCAAAGATTACAATTATGTTTGGTTTAATTACTATTAGTCTCAATTGAATTGTCAGTTCTTTCAGCATTTTCAGTGTGAAAAAATTTATATTTAAAATTTGCCTTATCAGAAGGCAAACTTCTCATGTTGGTTCAGTTTTGTATGAATTGGGTGTTATTGTATTTCAAGGCCTGATCATCATGCTTACTTAAGGAGAAGAATTCTTTGTTGATTATTGCTGTTCTAAATACACATAAAGCCACTCAATGTGAGTTAATTCTTGTGTGGTTTTGTCTTTGGATTTTTTTTCCAGACTCCATAATCATGCTCCATTTGAATTGTAATGTATTTCAGACTGAGATAGAGACGAGAGATCCTCACCATTTCTTACACCCACAGAGTGGCTTCATGGCTCCTGCAGGTGATCAGGATTGCTCCAGTTGGATGCTTCACCTGAGTGCCTTCCAGGCAATTAGGAGTCCCACACACTGAGCAAGAAGTTGTGGAAGACACACCAGGCAAGAGAATGTGCCTGCATCCCTGTTACTCTCTAGAAGTCAGAACCCACAGTCATGGCTCTGCTTCAGACTCTGCATGTTTGGGATCTTGAGTGCAGCAGATTTCAAAGGGCTGATCTGGGGTGCTCAACCTGCACTGCATTCTATCCCCTTAAAGCACTTGGGAAGTGCAGGCTTTGTCTTTTCACTCCCACAGAAATAAAACTTGCATCTCTTAAAGCATTTTGCCAAACCACAAGACTAGACCCACTGTAAAATTGAAGCATTCTCCCTTCAGCCTGACGAGGAATAAAATCTAAGTGTGACCCACTGCAAAAAAGGGCCTCTAATTTGATCAGAGCAGGGAAGAAATGAGCAGAAGGGAGTTTCACTGCATAATCCAACAGTAAAAGCATTAACTTAGGAAAGGAGAAAAGGGAAACCTCACTTCACTGCTTCCATTCAGCATTAAATGCACTTCCCCTTGTTCAGTGAATCCCATTGCCCCAGCCCCTTCTCTGCTTTTCACATCCAAGAACAAAACTGAAGAATTTAAGTCACCCCACATCATTCAGCCACTCTTAAACCACAAACATCTTTCTCACAGGTTATCAGTAGTCCCTGGTGGAGGTACCTCAAAAAAGACCTTTATATTTTCCATCTCTGTCCTCAGGCTCCCTCAGAAGGAAAGCTCAGCTGTCCGTGCTCTCTCTCCCAGGGCATTTGGAGGGACAGGCTGAGGGATGGTACATGTGCCATCAGCCACAGGATGTCCCTCTCAGGGGATGCTGCTGCCACACTGACGCCATATGCCTTTTTATTTCGTGACACCTGTTTACACAGCGTGAGGCAGGAAAAGGATTACTTTCACAGCAGAATGGGAAATCATGGAGTGCTCACTGGCAGACAGTGGGTTCAGGGAATATCTTGTGAAAGCATTTAACAATTCATATTGTCAGAATGTGTACAACTGTCCAAACACATGCTGTTTCCAGTCTCCTGTGTAAGAGCCACATTTGCAAATCATTAAGCCAAAGAAATCAAATCCTGTAGCTAAAAGTTATAAGCAGAAAAAGAGAAAAATCATTCACTTTTTCTGATTATTGTTTCTTAACATCTCCATGTTGGTTTTGAGCAAGGTGTGTTTTGCTTCCTTGACTATTCTGTTTAGTATTGCAACACAAATGAGAAAGTTGACTTTTATGAATTTCTAAATGAAAATAACTATTCCCTCCTGAGCACAGAATATTTGTATCTGTGACAATATACAAGGTTACAATGGCATTGCTGGCCTTTGGAAAAGTTTGAGGACAGGTTTCTTCTCATTTTGTGAATGCTTCAAGTGCTGGGGAGCATGAACTGGTACATTAGTTAAAACCAAAGTGGTTCTGAGTTAAAGTGCTGCATAGCATGATCTCAGTCATGGCCTGATGCTCCTTTTCTCCTACTCTTCTGAGATCATAGTGACAGAAGAGCAAGACAGCCAGTTTAAATCTTGGGGATTAAGTCTTCAACTGCTGCACCACATTGACCAGATCTGTCCAATCATCAATGTCCTCTCCTCACTGTGCTG
>VYZP01008841.1:38142-51103 GCA_013400635.1 Hypocryptadius cinnamomeus
TTTTTGGACAGTGAGCATTTGAGCCCGTAGTAATTGTTGCAATGAAAATAGTGCTACAGGTGTATTACATGATGTGACAAAACATAAGTACTTTAATGCCCAGTACATAATGAAAAAGCTGATTTAACAACCTCCAAAAAGAAAGAAATGTAGCATTTTCCAACTCTGAGAAAATTTCATTGCCATGTTCATCCCCTCAAGGAATGGCACATCCCAGTAGGTGTGGAGGCATAGGACCTGTGCAGGGACACGGGCGGGCACAGCACCACCACACAGCTCCCTTACCCATGGCCCTGCAGGAACCATCTGCCTCTGCTGCGTTAATGCCTTCCTGACCCTGACCTGCTGCGCCATTTCATTTATCTCACAAGAACTGAAAATGAACCATACGCACTTTAAGACCTTATGTAGCATTTTCCTTTTTTTCACCCCCTTCCTATGCACTTAATTACTCTCCAAAATCCAAGCACATTTGTGCCTATAATAAGCCAGAGGCTCTCTGTTAGCCTGGATCCATGGTGCGGAATTACTCCAGAGACCCCTCTAGCACCCAGGTGTTCCAGCAGCATCGCAGCGCTCAGCACAGTGCAGTGTCTGCTGTCTGTGCTGCACACACCTCCAGCTCCCTTTAACCCACGGCGTGAGGGACAGAAGTGTGCGCTCAGCTGCCGTTCAAGGGGCAGCAATATTTAATCCACTGCTTCGGGCAGACCTCCGCCCCTCAAGGAGGCCGGCTGACTGCTCCCTGCTACCACACGTGCTTCCGACGGGAAACGTGCGCTGGGTAGCAGGGGATGGTTTTCCCTTGGGATACTCGCAGAGGAGCCCAGACCGCACAGTTTTACTCTTTCACCACCCCCGGCGATCGCGCTCCTTTTAAACTGAGGCGGGGACGGCGCAGCGCGCGGCCCCGCCCCCAACATGGCGGACGAAGGGCGGGGCCGGCCGCGCGCTCACCTCGCGCCGCCGGAAGTGACGCGTTCCGGGCCGTGCGCGGCGGCGGNCAGGCCGGGAGTCGTGCGGCGGGGTCGGTGGGCAGGGCCCCGGCAGGCCTGGCCGCTCGCTCGGGGCCGGCTGTGCCGGTGAGCTCCCGGCTGCTGCTGTGCGGCCGCTGTGTGACCGCAGGAAATCGGAACGACCCGGGGGAGCCTTTTGATTTAAGGATTTGTGTAAGCATAGCTCTAAAGCACAAATATAGGTGCGTGGTCCGGTACCGTCTGCAGTCGAAAGTTCTTGATTGTCCTCTCTGTGTTACAGGTGAAATGGTTTTCATATGCTGAACTCCAGCTTGGATTGTGTCATTGCTGCACGTTGAGAGCTTTGTAAAAAGCGGAAGTCAAGATGAAGAGCAGGGTGACACAAGTAAATGTAAGTGTTCTTAAACCTAAATTGTAGGATTTGATCACTCTCATGTCACTGGTAATTAGGTTTGTAGTTGATATTATGTTAAATAAAACTTTTAGAGTATTATCTAGAACAGACAGTAGCTGTTTACAAGATAAATACTACTAGGAGTCAGTAAATTACAGCTATATCTGTCTGCTGTTGTCCTTGCAATCAAAGTCCTGAATATTATTAGAGTAAAATGTTATAATAATTGGTCAAAACTGACTGAATGCTGATGGCTCAACAGTAAGTGTAAGCATGTAGAGGAATGGAGAAAGATTTTGAAATATTTAACAACAGTCTTGAAAGATATAGAGACAGTAAGTAGCACTTAATTTGACAATTGTGTGTCATACTATGCATGTTAAAACTTTTCCTTTTAATAGCTATATGTCCCATTTCTGAGTGGATGGGGATGATTTTTTGGGAATGCAAGAAGAAAAATTTAGAAATGCTGTTTGCAAAGTACGCCAGGTTTGGGACATGTTAGCAGAGCAATATTGTTATGATGCACCACCTCAAATCTGTGGTATTACTCTGCCTGTTTGTCCAGAGTTGGAACCTGCATTGGCTTCTTCACTATTTTAGACCCAACTTTTCTGACTTGAGTGGCTTTTAGCTGGGATGCTTGAGGGGCAGTTTAGTACCTTCTTCTGTTTTCCCAATCTGGTAGTGCTGCCTCATCTGTCAAAATAAGCAGATGCCTTAAAGAGTTTAGGAATAAGGCCACTATAAAAGTAGTTGCCCATGTACACTCCCACTCTGTACCTGTTTGCAACTTCCTGAGCCAGATCAAGTTTTTTGGTAACCCTAGTGGATTTTTCTTCAGTATTTGTTCAGTGCCTTGAACCCGTGGAAGCATTTGGCATCTGCAGCATCCTGTAGCAGGGTGTCCAGTGTTTAACTGCTTGTTTCTAGAAAACCAGGAGCTTCTCCTTGTCATACCTGACTGCCATCAGCTTTATTTGATGGCCCTCCTAGTAAAGGAGTGGGAACTGAGGCATGGTGTGCTTTGATCTGAAGATAGGTGCTCACAGTCATGTTGGGGCTTTCTTTTCTTTTCTTTCTCTTTCCTTAAAGCATGGTTCCAGTCATGACAGGAAGGACAACTACAGTTCCCGGCATGAAAGTTTGTCTCCAGAGGACAGGTAAAACGACTGATTTTTGTATCCTTCAGTTCTGTATATATACCTCACATAGTGAGTTAGAGAAGTTAAAAAAAGTCATCAGGCTATGTTTCTTTTTATATATTACCATAACTAAGTGGTAAAAAGCAAGTGTAGATTTAATAAAATACTGGAGTGTCAATATAACAGTAATTAAATGTATTTGTTACTAAAACTTAGCATTTAGTTAAATTATCATAAGACTTGAAAGTGAAAATTACATGCTCGCTTTTTGCTTGAAGTCACATATTGCTGATACCACAGTTATCATTTTTGGGCAAGATTGCTTTATGCTGTACAGGCAAAAGTAAGTAGAAATAAATGAATACACGTGTTCCAAGGAATACAAGCTGCTGAATTTACCATTGATATTTGATGTTACTGTTAAACATTTAATTTTAGATTCTAGGAGCTTTCTTTTACAGTGCTTCTTTGATTTTTGTTAATTTTTTTCCTGATGACAAATTATTGTTGAAGTAGACCCTTTTATTGGAGTGACATATGTTTTGAAACTCACATTGCAGAATTGGAACACTTCTGCATTGTTACATTATATTGCAAGTATGTATTGATACCATTGCTTTTCTCAGCCTCTTACTAAAAGTTTTTGTGTCTTGGGTTGCAAGTAGGGATATGGAGCGCGATAGGTCTCGGTCTCCATCTCCCAGGAAGAGGAGGTACTCTGATGACAGCAGATATGATGAGGAATATTTGAGACGGGAATACTATGATGACAGAACTTCAGATGGAAGGTCTGGAGCCCTTTCTTAATCAGTAATGAAATACTTACTTTCAAAGAATAAAATGTGAAAGCTTTTCACATACACTTAGATGTTTAGTGGGTGTTTATTTTCCCTTTAGAAGGATGGAAAGGGGGAGAGATAGACACTATGAGAGATGGGAGGACAGAGAATATGATCGAAGGAAGCAGAGAAGATATTCATCACCTGACCGTAGGAGTCCAGAGAGGTCAGCAGGCCAGAGCTCACTTGCTCATGATGAGACCACCTCAAAGAAGAAGAAAGAAGAAGTGGATCCCATCCTCACTCGCACAGGTGGTGCATATATTCCACCTGCCAAGCTCAGGATGATGCAAGAGCAAATCACTGATAAAAATAGGTGAGTTCAAAGTTACATAGTAAGTTTTTGCTGCAGGCAAAACAGTTAAAGCGTTTAGAGAATGTTGGGAAAGATGGGATCCATTAAGGGTTGTGATCATTGTTTTGGAGGTATATTTTTATCAGAAGAGAGAAAAGAGAATCAGATTAAACTGTACCTGCTTCTGCTGCAGAGTGGAATTGTAAAGCTGGATACTAAATGTAGCTAGGATTTTTTTGGAACATCTTACAAAACAACATACTGGGTTATACCATATCTGTGGAGAATTACACTTTGGTTTATCATGTTGGTTCAGTGCTTTTCTAGTGGTTGAATGTATAATTGTGAAAAACTCTTCATATTTATGCAGTGAATATTTTAAATTTATTTTACTGATTAGATGAAAATGTGAATATATGCTATATATACATATATATATATATATATATAAAAAAAAATCTACTCAGTGCAGCTTCAAATTTATACATTATTCATTTGTGATACTCTGTAATAGCTTGGCATACCAGAGGATGAGTTGGGAAGCATTGAAGAAGTCGATCAATGGTCTTGTCAATAAAGTGAACGTTTCTAATATAGAAAACATCATCCATGAGCTCCTTCAGGAGAATATTGTTCGGGGAAGGTAAGCCTTAGTATTTTTAAATAATTCTTTTGCTTTTCTGGAACTTGTACACTCTTCACGTGTACACTGTTGTGTGTGCTATTAGTAGTGTATGGGTGTTAGTCAGATCTTAGTATTAACCTTAGGCCATATTGTCCTATTCAGAATAGTCCCTTACTTGGGAAAGGGATTGTATGCTTAGTGGAATAGAAGAGTGCAACAGATGGTGTGTATTTCCTTTTCTTAAGGTTTTTCCAATGTATTTTACTTGAATGACTTGAAATTTACAGTTGTCACTGTCTTTTTTTTTTGTAGTGCTTCATTATTTTTTTCTGGGACAAATAGTATTTTAGCCACTATTTAGCAAAAAAAGTTTTACTACAGTTACCTGTTGGTGTTGTTTATTGATGCATTGTAAAGACAAGACCATTATGCTGTTGTAGCTTGGTAGATCCAAAAATGTGTTAGGTTTCAAACAGATAGCAACACTTTCTCTGCCATGAATTTATTTGAGGAGGAGTGCGTTACTTTTCTTGCATGTTGTATCTGATGGGAAGATCAGAGTCAGACAACTCTGCATAAAAATAAGAGAATTAAGTCATTAAGTAAAATCTGGACAGTGGGCAATTAGTTCCTGAATGTGGTTTCTGTTAAAAGTAATAATGAAGTTTCACGCTTTATGTAGGGCTGCTTTTTACTTGCCTGTATTTCATGTCTCCGAAATTTAATTTTCATACTAGCCATATTATTTTAGTTTAAAAATGAGCTTATTGACTGTTTCTGGAATGCACTTGTGTATGGTTTATAAATGTCAAAATAATGTGTACGGAAAATGGCACCATTTCCCTTCTTAATTGGTTCTGTACTTCTAAACTTGCACAAAGGTGCATTTAAAAGTAATGACACAAACTTTTACCTGGCTGTCAAGTCCTTTCCTGAGGTTTTAAGTAGATGATAAATAAGAACTGAAACAGACCACTTTCAGTGCATGCAAGAAGTAACTAGTTTCAAAATGGAAATACTCTATTTTTGTGCACTAGTATGAAATGAGTTCTATTCCACTTGTCAATGCCAAAGTAAGTAGGAATAAGGTCCCTATGCACTTTGCATTTATTACTCTGTAGGAGGTTTTTTTAGGATTTCAATAGACCACAGGGAAGGTAGTTTTGGATATCGGTGTGTACTTTGAAGATTCCACATTTGGAGGTTTGTTTTGTTTTTATGCTCACCCACATGTAGTTGAGTAATACAGCAAAAATCAAATTCTGTGTGCTCCTAAGCATTACAAAAAGCAAAATTGAGAGGAGGGGAAGCAAGTCACAGATTCTTCTGAGACTTTCTTGATAGTAGAAGTAAAAGAGATCATTTGAATAATAAAAGAACTATTGTCTCATGACTCCTTTGTTTACATTCATTTAGGCTCTAAGTAGTATTTTATAGTCAGTTGAAGTTCAGATTAAAAAAGGGGTAATTGCAGGATACAAGATGGCTTTTTGCATGCTTAACATTTTTAAGTGTTGCTCTAATAGGAACAATATTTAGTGAAATATTAGGTAACAGTTAAAGAACTTTTCAGTTCAGAAATATTTGTGCAACACATTTTGCAAAATTCCAATTGTGGCATGATGAACCATGGTTTGAAAAAGATGATCTAGTTTCTTCCAGCTATTCCAGCTGCAGAACACTATTTCGTGTGATAAGTACTGAATAAAAATATTACATGCTTCATTACCAGGAAGGTCTTTAAACCTTGCTTATTTTTCCAGGGGATTGCTGTCTAGATCCATTTTGCAAGCTCAGAGCGCCTCTCCGATTTTTACTCACGTTTATGCAGCTCTTGTGGCAATCATCAATTCGAAGTTCCCAAATATTGGTGAATTGATCCTCAAGAGGCTGATACTGAATTTTCGTAAAGGGTATCGCAGAAATGACAAGGTATGTGAAATGTAAAGGAGCAACGTGCTGAAATGTGGAATTCTGCAGTGAGACTGTGTCAAGTGTGTTCAAAGGAGCACAGCCAAGACACTGGTCAAGACCAGTCAATGGGACATTTAGTAGTATTAGAGTATTGTGAAAGTTTGACAGCCTATTCTGGATTGATACTGTGATAGTTTGGGGTTTTTTGATTTGGGCAGGGGTGTTTAATTCTAATTTTTTATTTTTGAGTGTACAGTCCTAATTGAGAAAAACTAACAGCATCCTTAAATAGCTTCATGACTCTAATTTGTTTGTGAGATGGATTAATCTATAGTATGTCTGGGTTAGGAATTTCTTCTTCCATATGTTAACATTTCCTGGTTTATTTCTTTTACAGCAACTCTGTCTAACGTCTTCAAAATTTGTTGCACATTTGATGAATCAGAATGTGGTATGTTTCTTTGTTTCTACTTAATCCAAAACCCATTATGGCTAATTTTTAGTTTAAGACAGCAGTACCCTAAAAGAAGGTGCTCTGTCTGTTCTGAAAGTTGCTGAAAGCCTGAGTGTGGTGCCTGCTTTAAGTTGTTAAGATCTCTTTATAAAAGATACTGGTAATTGCTTATGCAGTTATCTCCACTTATCGTTGCACTTATGCTCCAGAGCTTCCCAAGATTTCCTCTGTGTGTTTGGGCTAGTATTCAGGCATGTCTTGATACAAAGCAAGGATCATTTGGGGCTCTGTCCCACAGATCTTAAACAGAATTTTCTTGCAACATATGTGTTAGCAGAAGTAGACTCAGTTGCATCTAAATCAAATTTATGTCCAGCTATTCCACTTGTTTATGTGTCAGAAATCAGGGTGCTCTGATTTAAGTAATGTCAGGAAGCGGTGTCTCAGGAATGTGTTGGGAATGTTCAGCATTTTGGTAAAGAGGAAATTAATCTGAGATGGGTGATTTGTTTATGCCTGGTCCTGGAAGATCTTATTTAATTATAGATACAATGCACTTAGACCTGGATTCTGTAGTGCAAGTGCTGGTTTGTTTGCTTTTTGGAAATGCATTCTGTTAATTTTTTAATGGCAAAATATTTTTCTTTGCTAGCTTGTTCACTTCAATAGAACAATCACATTCACTAGAAAATTGGTGTAAATACTGATGGTAAAACTGGATTTGAAATTTTGACTTCCTCTTAATCAGCTTTGCCCCACTTGCTGCCTTGTGTGTGATTAAACTGCTGTGTTGTGGCATCCTCAAAGGCTGGACAAGTCTGTCCAGTAAATGACTGTGGTGATAGTGTAATATTGTGCATTCTAATTCTTTGCTGATACTTTTTCCACAGGCTCACGAGGTTTTATGTTTGGAAATGCTCACTTTGCTACTTGAAAGGCCTACTGATGACAGTATTGAAGTAGCAATTGGATTTATTAAAGAAAGTGGGCTCAAATTAACAGAAGTTTCTCCTAGAGGTATTAATGGTAAGTACAGTTAGCCAAACCCTGTCTTGGCAATGGTATTAGTAAATACCTTTCATGCTTACATTTCTCTCTTTTCCAAAGCAATCTTTGATCGCCTTCGACACATTCTGCACGAGTCGAAAATCGATATGCGCGTTCAGTACATGATAGAAGTCATGTTTGCTGTACGGAAGGATGGCTTCAAGGATCATCCAATCATTCCAGAGGGATTAGATCTAGTGGAAGAGGAGGATCAGTTTACTCATATGTTGCCATTGGAAGATGACTACAACCCAGAGGATGTTCTTAGTAAGTTAGAAATTAAAGATAATTCCTTAACTGCATTCCCCAAGAAAATAAATTCAAGATTAAATATTAATAGCTTTCTTCAATTTGTGTTTTAAATAAAGATTCTCTTTTATTCTAAAGATGTTTTCAAGATGGATCCAAACTTTATGGAAAATGAAGAGAAATACAAAATGCTGAAGAAAGGTAGGGATATTTGTGTGTGTACAGAGCCATTACCTATGGTATTTGCTTATTCAGCTGTTGCTGCCAACATTTATTTAACAGTAGGTGATACTTCTGTTCTATAAAACTCATTCATTTCCTTAGTGTTTGTGCTACTCAGTGTTGTTTCTTCATCTGTGTTTCCATTCAGTTATGTCTCCTTTTTGGCCTCTTCCACATTCTGTACCTGAGATATCCTTTCACTCTTCAGGGGTGGGATCAAGGGGGTTTTTGTAAAGAAAGTACTGTGGTCTGTGTTCCATTAATGTGGGATACTGCTCTTTCAGAAATTCTTGATGAAGGTGACACTGAATCTGAAGGAAACCAAGAAGCTGGAAGTAGTGAAGAAGATGAAGAAGATGATGAAGAGGAGGATGAGGATGGTAAGTGTATGACTGGCACCTTACAAGCAATTGAGTGAATATAGATAAACAGGAAAGAAAAACTTAACTTCTTAGATCTTTTGCAAAACTGAGATGCTCAAAGGTTAAGCAATGTTTTCCTCTTCAGTTATTCTCAGATCTAAGTGTTTACTAGCAAACAGTGTAAAAGTCTGAAAGGAAGCATTCAGCACATGCAGAAAAGGAAGAGCAACTTTGCCACATAATTCATGACAGTATCAGTTTGCCTTTGAGAAAGGCCTTGCAAACATAAGACATGAAAAAGAGCAAAATGAAAACTCTTGCTTAAACTTTTCCATGCTCTATCATGTTTTTAAGTCACTTTCAAAATTAGGATGGATTTTCTTACAACTGTATTTACGTCCTCCATATCTCACTTTAGTGGAGACAGTACTTACTCATTTTCAAAGAATGTATTCAATTCCCAGGAAAAAACATTGATGGATAACTGAAATTTCAGCATAACTGAAATTTTTGTGCAGACTGCACGAGTAATGGAAAAGCCAGTCAAGTATTGTTCCTGTAGAATACTAGGAATGGATTTCCTTACTAGTTTGGTGGAGTATTTCACAGAAGAGCAGAGCTTCCAGGCTCATGAAAAGTATGAACATTCACATAATTTCCCATTTTCTATGCTTTTATCAAACTTTGAAAGACTGAAGGAATAGTGAGTATTTTACAAATCAAAGTGGTTTGGTTCAGAATGGATTTTTCTATGCTTGCTCCAGAACTTTGCAGAATGCTGTAATGTAGATCCTACAATTAACAGGAGCTAAGAATTACCTGCATAAAGAGATGCTGCATAGAGCATTGTATAGCTAAATTGTGCAGAAAATGGATTGCTAATAATGTTAACAAGAAATGTTAAACCTAGAGGTTGCAGTGACTAAGAAACGTGAAATGTCTTTAAAAGAATTGCACTTTTAAAACTGTCTCTAAATATTTACCTTCATTAGAGATGAAGCAAATACTGATTGTTTTTTTCTTGTCTATAAAAATAAATATAAAAATACATAAACCTGCAAACAGTCCTAAGTACTTCTGGAAAAATAGTGTGCTACAGACTCAGTAAATGGTAAATAGAGCTGTCCTAAAAAATTACTACATGTGTCTCCTTAATGGTTTGCTCTTTACAAACCCATGTTTTTCTGTTCCAGGTCAGAAAGTTACTGTCCATGACAAAACAGAAATTAACTTGGTCTCCTTCCGTCGTACAATTTATCTGGCTATTCAGTCAAGGTAAATATAAATTATACACCTAGGAGTGGAGTTCTTTTGAAGTCAGTGAACTATAATTCTTTCTTTTAAAATTCTGTCTTAAAGTGCAATTTAAAAGAAAAAAAAAAAAGTAGGGAAGTGGTCTTTATGAAGCCTGACCTGACTCTGTGAAGAAGACTGTTTTCCAAATTCTCATTCTAAGATGAATCTTGTTTGTTTCAAAATGTTTGGGTAGTGGACTGGGACTATTGTAATGAGAACTTTCTGAGTGAACAGAAGTCAGTGATCTTCAAATTTTACAGCGTCTTGAGAATTTATGAAAAAAATTTGAGATACACTTAGAAATTCTGTAGCTTGTCTCCACTTCTGAGATGGAGCTCTTTTGCCATCTGCATTGTTTGGAAAATAAGTATACAGTTACCAGCCCTGAAATATAGTCTGCTTGTGGTCATCTTCAGAATGAACTCTGCTTGCAGTTTGTGGCACAAATATTTCTAACCTGCTGAGTATAGCTTCTGTGTCACCAGCTGAGAGGAGGGATTGATCCCTTGCAGCCCATAACACTCTGCAGGTCTGATGCTGCATGATGAGTGCAATGATGTAGTTGTGGTGTTGATCATTAGACATAGGAATTAATACCATACTGAGGGTATCAAAGGCTCTCACGTGTCTCTAAGTTACTGTTCAATACTTTCTTGCCTTACTCGGACTTGTTCATCTGATGTGTGGGGGGGAGGATGTCCCCAGTGGTAGCTAAAGGCTTTCACAACAGGAGTGCAAAGAGGAGACTAGGATATATATTGCTTTCAGAGCTGGTCTGAAGTGCTTGCATTTCAGTGTGTTTCAAAATGTACAAAACAAGGTCCCACTTTTCTGTTTTATTAAGTTTTGTAAGATGGTGTGATAGTAATAATGACTTGGATCATCTTGTTTTCAGATTGCCTGCAAATGTAATCACTTTGGATTAATTTTCAGATAGAAACTCATGAAATACAAAATATTTATTAAAAAAACCACAACAACAATGAAGTCTTAGCAAATCAAACAGCTGACATACTTTACTTCAAAACAGTTGAAGATTTAGCACCAATGATGATTCTTAATATAGTTTTGGAATGTTTTTAGCATAGCATATATCGCACAGATAATAAGTGTTTTTTCTATTCAGCTTAGACTTTGAAGAATGTGCTCACAAACTGCTGAAGATGGACTTCCCTGAAAGTCAGACTGTAAGCCTTTACTCTTACTCTTCTTGTTACTAACATAAAGATACAGTACTATGGTAGTATCTAAAAACCTTGCTCACATTCCACAACCTAGTTTGTATAGCAGGCAGATGAATGAGAGTCGTTCCTTACAGCTGTTGTTCCTAAAAATTTATTTCACAACCTTTAGAGCAAATAGACTGACACACATTTCATAAGCAATTTGTCTTCAGCATGTGCTCCTTTCTGTCAAGCAACACAAATGTTTGCTCATAGCCTTTTGAAAAGATCTGTTGCTTGGACTGGTGAAAGTTCTGTCCTATGACAAGAATGCAGCACCATGACAGGGTTCTGTCTCTGAAGGGACTCTGGGTTGAAGATAATATTTGCAGGCAGCTATAGACTTTACCAGTGGGGCTTGAAATTTAGCACAGTGCTATGAGTGTGTTGTTTTGGTGCTTTCACAGTAAGTGAGTAAACAGCATATTGAATTAAAGCAGTTTTGAGTGATTGTTTTGTAAGATTGATGCAATTGCTGTGTTTTCAAGTAATGGAAACTGTTCTTCATCCAGTACTCAATATTGGTAGAATGTCAATACACATCTAATTTTCTAAGCATCTTTTCAGACAGCTGTAAGCTGTTATCATAGGAGTTGCACTGGGGTGGACTTTTTAACTTCTTGTGGCTTTAATTATCAGTTTTATTTGAAACAGTGTGTGTAATAAGTAACTTTAGTATGATACTAACTAGTAAGGGGAGATCTGGGCTACACTTTAAGAACTTGTTTACCTATAATTTTTTCGATTCTTGTACTGTTGCTTATTTCTAAGCAATTTACATGAAAGTAAACTAAGAACTGAGATTGTGATTTTTTTTTTTTATCTGGTTCTCTAATTCTGTGCATGAAGTGCAATATGAAGCATGCATAAGATTATCATTCTCAGTGAAGTATACATAACCTGAAGAACTCTAAAGAGAAAAAAATCCTGTTGCCCAGCAAATTAATTCAGCTATAAAGAATAGAGCAAACAATATAGAATATATGTACTAGACCATACAACAGAGTTATAGTGCATAACACTACTTGCTTGTAGTGAGAACTACTTAACTTTTAGGATTTAATACCATGGCAGTCTCTGTCAGCTCCTAACTTCTGTGGGCAAAAGTTGCCCAGAAGAAATAAGGGAAGGAAGAAGAAAAACCCAACAATTAGTATCAACCTATGATTCAGTACTAGTTGTAGGAATTACTACAATTCAAGATTGAAAACTGTTGTAAAACTGCATCCTCTTATCACATAAGGCTTCTACTTTGTATGATTTCTTTTGTTCCTTGGGAGTCCTAACTACTCTTCACTTCATTTAATCAAGGATATGAGAGCTTTGACTTGCTTATTGTATAGAATTAAGCTCCTTCATGCTTAGGGACAAAAATCTTAGAGAAAAAAAGAAAAAAAAGAGACACTTCCTGATCATTGTGAATGTGGAAAGAATAAGCAAATGTAGGCAGTAAAATTATTCAGGGGTTTCTAGGACTTGAGTCTGTACATGTGGATAAAAAAACCTGAATACATTCAGCAGGAAATTTGTTTAAATTAGCAGCCAGATTTTAAGCTAGATAAATCACCTTTTATTCGTTCGTGCTACTATCTTCAGACTGAAGCCTTTACTGAATTAATTCCCTCTGCCTTCATTTAAAAACAGGCTGTTACTGAGTTTGCAGATGGCACCAAGTTGGGCAGGAGTGTTAATCTGCAGGAGAGCAGGAAGGCAGAGGGATCTGGACAGGCTGTGGGCTGAGGCCATTGGAGTGATATTCAATCAGGCAAAGTGCTGAGTCCTGCTCTTGAGTCACAACAGGCCCAAGCAGAGCTACAGTCTGGGGTGGAAAACTGCCCAGCAGCAGGAAGGAACCTGGAAGTGCAGGTTGGCAGCAGATGAACATGATCCAGCAGTGCCCAGGTGACCAAGAAGGCCAA
>VYZP01008842.1:0-21043 GCA_013400635.1 Hypocryptadius cinnamomeus
TGCTTCCAGGGATGGTGACTCCACCACTTCCATAGGCAACCTGTTCCAATGCCTGGCCTCTCTTCTAGTGAAGAAATTTTTATATCTAACTTCAACATTTTTAATATCTAACTTAAACTCCCCTGACACAACTTGACACCATTTTCTCTCAATCTGTCACTTGTTACCTGTGAGAAGAGACCAACTCCACCTGACTACACTGTCCTTTCAGGCGATTGTAGAGAGGGATAAGGTCTCCCCTGAGCTTCCTCTTCTCCAGGCTAAACACCCCCTGCTCCCTCAGCTGCTCCTCACAGGATTTGTGCCCCAGCATCTTCCCCAACTCCGCTGCCCTTCTCCAGACTTGCTCCAGCCCCTCAATGCCTTTCTTGCACCTAGAAGTGGACACAGCACTTGAGGTGTGGCCTCACCACTGCCAAGTACAGGGGTACAATCACTGCCCTGGTCCTGCTGGTCACACTATTGCTGATACAGGCTAGGATGCCACTGGCCTTCTGGACTTCCAGGGCACACTCTGGCTCATGTTCAGTTAGCTGTCAATCAGTACCCCCAAGTCCTTTTCAGCTGAGCAACTTTCAGGCACTCCAATTCTGTATGCTCTAGCGCTCATCTCCATGAAAAAATGAGACTTCATTGTGCTCTTATTACCAGTGAAGAAACCTAGGAGCTATATAGGGAAGCAGCTAACTCTGTTGAAAATAAATTAAAATCATTATTTGAATGGTTGATTGCTGGATCATGTTTTTTGCCCAAGAGCCATAAGATAAGGGGAAAAAAACCCCAGAACAATACCTGGCAGGTACAGTGACTTGGTTGTGGTGCAAACTTTCATAAGAGTAACAGATAAAGAGATAGTAGTTCACAAGAAAGAGATTGAAGATTTTTTTTTTCTTGCTTGATAAATAAAAGCCTGTCAAAAAATCAAGTAAGTAGTAAATACAATGCTTAGAAAAGGATTGAAATTCAACCCCTATGCACTAAATATCCTCATACTTTACTTTTTGCATGAAAGCTAGTTTGAGTTTAGTGTAGGTAACTAGATGTGCACAGAAATTATGTTGGCTGTGCAGTGCCACAATGCAGCCCCTGAGCAGACTCTAGCACTGATTTTTGATGCACAGATATTATGGAAGAACATATAGAACATTCTGATCTTGTATTAATATGTCCCACCTTTATCCTCCAAGAAATTTAAAGCACGATCAAGCACTTTTCCCTGAAACCATTTGTCATTCTATTCTGAAGAATCTAACTCTGTTTCTAGCTAGGGTTAACAGTAATATTGAACAGAGTTACTGAAATTTCATAAGAAAAGGTAGCCTGGAAATATTTCCTTAGTGTTCTTAAGAAAATTCACCTCAATTTTTCAAGTCCAAGAAATATTGGGGGTTCATCTATCTTAAGAATTATTGAAGGTTTTTAAGGTTTTACTTTTTAAAGAAAAGATTCATATTACTGGAAAAGTTTTCCTTTAGTTTTGGCAAGTGTTGCCAAAAAAAAAAATAAAATCAGTGAATTCTGAGTTTTAGGTGAATCATCTTATACGATTCTTGTGCCAATTCCAGAAAGAATATATATATATATATATGTTAAATACACACAGGCTCCCTGCTGCCATGACACATCATGTGGTTTATCCAAATCTGAAACTGACAAGCAGTAGTACGCACCTCCATATTGCATTCCATCTGACGGGCGCCAGTGAACTGGACACTGTTGTGTCTGTGTCTGCTGTGGCTTTAGCTCCCACAGATAGAAGTAAACAATACCCAAGGCAAAGCTCAGCAGACACTGAGCTTCCAACCAGCCTTCTTTAATCTTCAGCCAGTTGGACAGCTTGGGAGCACTTCAAGAATCCATACTGTATGTGAAAGGGAATCCCATCTCCTCGGGTTGTTTTTTTTCTCTTTTCCCAGCCATCCTGCTCCAGTCTTTAGAACATCAACCCCTTTTGTTTTTGGTGCTTGTGTATCTCTAGGTTTCATCAATCATTGCCACTTACATGTTTCCACACTGGAAGAATATGTAGTGAGAATTTAACATTCAGTACAAATGCATTTCAACTAATTTGTGAATACTATGGAAGGCTAAGTTTTGTCCTCCTCTGGTTAGTACAAAGCTGCATAGCAAGCTGTCATCCCATCTTTCTTTCCAGCTCAGTTGCATCCCACTTGTTGAACGTGGGATCTGCTCATACACTCAAAGCTTGCCAGAGGCGAAATCTCTCCCAGCACAGGGTCTCTTTCGTCCTGTATGTTCAAATTCTTGCAATGTCCTATCCTGAGCAGTGACCAGAACTCAGCATCAATACTCATTGCACTCAAACATTTTTAGCTTTTTTTAAGGTTTCATCAAAAAAAATTTCCTATCCTGATGTTAGATACCTACAAAATATGGACAGCACATATGTGAGTAAAATGTCTTCTCAGACCATAATATAGGTTAATGTTTAGGCTTGCCAAACTGTGTGAGTGTACCTTTGATCTGTGGGTGGCATTCTGTATCCAAATGTGCAGTACAAATATTATTTATCCTTTCAGTCAAGTCATTTATGACTATCTGACTTTAAAGAAAAGCCAACAAGATTCCAGTTTAAAAACATAATATTCATAATTTCCTCCTTCCCCCCTCCAATCTTACTTCATGTTGCCAGACTCTCATTCAAATAGATTGTTTTGCAACTTCTAAACACCTAACAGTTAATTTGTAATGCAAAACAATATATACAAGGAACTCTGTCTGGCCAGGCAACTGAAGAATTGGAATTCTTGACGAAGTTGAAGAGAAAAAATTTGCAAATGCCTCGTTCTGTTAACCCTTTATACATTGGTTGTTTTAATGATGTAAGCTAATGGTTCATATACGTTCCTCTACAATGTAAGTGTCTTTTGTCATAAAGTTTGGTGTCCCCAAATTATTTTGCATGTTATACCAAGTTTAAGGTATTAAAGAGGCTATTTAAAGTATTGAAGTGACTGACAGCCATGTACCTCCTGTAAAACAAACTTGCATTTCCTAGGGAAGGGGGTGGCAAGCAGCCAGAGCAGCTGGGGAGCCAGGGTGGAGCAGCTGGGTCAGGGCAAGGCTGGGAGGCTGCAGGGAAGGTACTGGAGGAAGACCTGTCTGCTGGTAACTCAGCCTTGGCATTCATCTCCCAGGGAACCAGTGCCAGAGTGGCATTACGGCACCCAGTGCAGGGTTAGGGACTCATGCTCACGCTGTGGAAAACTGGACCCTCATCAGTAACCAGTCATACATACCCTTGCTTTTTTTCAGGAAAATAAGTGGCCTGGCTGTGGTACATTTCATGTGTTTACATTGGTCCATCTAAAATTAGCCTGTCCAAAACCACTTCTTTGGGCTGTGAAACAACATTCAGGCATAGAGGTGTTTAAGGAGCTATTGGAATTACACATTTTGCTTGACCTCTTCGTCTAGACCTTTCCTGAGACCTAACAGACCTGAACGCAGCACTGCAGCGGCACCGCCACACTTGCTTTCGCAAACCAATTTTTTACCGTTACCATGGTAGTGGTAATGTACTCACACATATATGTATGTTAGATATAGATGATAAAGATAGATAGATACACAGATACAAAGACATATAACATTGATAGAGGCAGAAGTAGATGGATGCACTGGTACAGTAGAATGGCCACAATTCAGAGCTGGGTAGCCAGGGTCATTGCCCCTGGCTCTCCAGCAAGTACACAGACATGTCTTGTGTCTGCTTAATACCAGAGCTGTTACAGCAATGAGAATCAGACCTCCAGGTTTATTAAAAACATTTACAAAACTGTACAAATAAAATCTAAAAGTCTGCAGCCAATTAATAAAGCTGTGGCTCTGCAGGGGCTCTTATTACTGCACTGTACACAAGAGACATTTCACACTAATATAAGCAACAAAATTTGAATTCTTCTGCTCCAAAAATGAAGGGACTAAGTGGGAACTTTCAGGAACGTCTGACAATATGGGCTACACAGCACTCTCTGGAGATTTCCTGGCTGTGTCCTGCAGAGTGAAGCCGGTGCACAATATATCCCTTCCTGCAACGCTATAATTTGCTCTTTGGACATTCATTTTTATTGAGTTATAAAAGTTTTAAAATTTAATTATTTTTAGCAAAAATTTCTCAACACATCAGGTACATTTCTTCACTTAAGAATGTCTGAAAGAGTTGTGTTAATGTGACCTCTCCTTGGTAGAATTAGACTTTGGCCCAGCATTGGTAGCAGCCAGGGAAATTCATTCTCCTCAGCACAGAAGGATTTCCAGTGGGAATAGGTGTACTTTTGAAAGTTTTCCAAGTGAGGAATTTCCATCACTACACAGAGTTTTCACAATTTGTGACTTTTTTTTTTTTAAGAGAAAAAAACGGAAATGGGGTTAAAACTTTCTTGGGACAATGCGCAGCAGCTTACCATATGTAAGTTTATGTGTTCATCTCCTTGATCAGTAAACCTCAGACAGCAGATAAACAGTGGTTAAGAAAGAAGTTTTTATGGATAGAAATTAAAGTTGTCATTGTATCTTAACAATGAAATTGGCAAATTGATGCCAAATACAGTTGTTAATGGGTATCTAATTTTAACTGATTTGTGTATGTATAATTCACTGCTCCACACAATTATCTTCTGTTACTTATGTATCCTGCTTTATCTGATTATCTGGCAGCACTAATCATTTATTTCCTGAGGTATTGGAACATGGCACAGGCTGTTCTTTTATTGAATTAATGTGCAAAATACACCCTTCCAATCAATCCTGCCTTGAAAGTGCAGGCATGAGGGTTGACACAGAGCCTGTGATGGGAACTTATCACGCAAGTGTTCTACCCACTCTGTTACTGCCCTGTTGTGGCAATCAGGATCCACTTCAAGAGGCTTTTTCCTCTTCTTACAGGAGCTAAATCCCTGTTATCTCAGTGACTGCCTAATTCTTACCTACATCTCCTAAACCTGGAAGGACTGCAGCTGACAGACCCCAGCTCTGACTGGTGACAAGGAGAGGTCCACCACACCTATGTGCTATGTCTGTATTTTATTCAGGCTCTGAAATGACTTTTTCTTCCCATGCTGCCCAAGCCTGAACCAGCTGACACACAGTCCGTGACTCAGAAGCACAGCAGTCTGAATAGACTTGGCAGAAGAAAACCAAGACAGGAAACAGAAGATTGGAGGTACTTGCCCAGTGGGCAAGCTACAGCTTATATCCATGCTCCTTGACAAGTGAAGGAACACGATTTTTGGATTGCTATTCTTTGGATACAGGATGGTGCAACACTCCTGAAGGACTCTCAGACAGCAAGAAACTCACCAGGCAATCTGTTCTGTACCACAGAAGGAGGTGGCTGCCAAGAGTGTCACCATGATGTAGCCTGCCCAAGAAGACAGGGTTATGCTGAACCAGTGTGTTTGTGTGTGTTTCCCTCAAATTCTGCTGCTTCTGCACACAAGAAGGGGCATGGACAGGAATGGGGGACAGCAGGGGCTGCTGCAATAGGACAGGGAGGGTGACGTGGCACTCCTACCCCCAGGGGCTGGTGCTACTGACTCCTCTTTCCCCTTTTTCTTTTTCTCTGTACTCACAATACTTCAACTTCTCCTCCATTCAAAGGGTGTTCAGTCATCAGGGCCATATAACACCTTTTCTCCTTTGCTCTGTGGACTGGATAGCAACCCAGGCAGAAGGAAACGCACAGGAAGGGACAGTATGGCAGGGATGGTGGTAGGCCACAAGATAAGGATGGGCACATGCACAGCAGAAGGCTGAGACTGAAAGGCCTGAAAAGCCTGTGCTCCAGATTCATGGAGAAAAAAGAGGAAACATGAGAAAAAGAGAGCTCTCTCACACCCTATTCCTATGTACTCTGTGAACAACAGGCCTCTCCTCAGTGTTCTAACTTCCTTCCATCTCCCACACTGGGCCACCAACAGAAGCCTGAATGTCTTCATGCACTGAGAAGCCTCCAGTCATCCTTACTGATCTCATCATTTGTCTTTGATAGACATACATTTATAAAAAATATTATGAAAAGGACTTCATAATTTCCATCCTGCTCCTTCACCCTCTGAGCTAATTTCATCTGCTATGACTTGTGGCCACGAGGTTAATATTTTACCCATAGTCCAGTGTAGAAGTTACCCAGAAGTCTTGTACTAACTCTAAAACTAACTCTAAAATATGAACTGGGTATTATCCTTGAAATGGCCTGTAAGTTCTCTAGTTACCCTTGCCTCTGTTGATAATTAAGAAGCTTCCAGAACAATTCCAGGGAACCAGTTTAGTGAAGTATTGCATATTGCCTCTGTTGAGGGTAGTTCCATCTTTTTATGGTGTCATTGTGCATAGAGTAAGTAACACAATATGCTCACAGCAATTACCACTGATGCCTTCCCGGACTTGGTAAAAACATAGACTTGCAAAGACATTTGGTTTCATCATTATTTCAGAAAATTCGCTATAGTTTTGTATGTAACATTTCTGAAATACATGCATCCTCAATTTTCTTCACCCAGAGTCAGCAAGAAATGCAGTCCCACCTGGAAGTGATCTCTTTCTGGTCCAACAATTGTAGTATGTCCCGCTAAGCTGGTAATTATGATTGTTAATGTTGTCATGATTTCTTAAGATCTTATTTTAATAGAAAGCAATCACAAAACAATATTAAACATGCCATTGTTAATTAAGCTTATTTTTTAGACAATTGTGCTGTCACTGAACTGATGTGTTAGAAAAAATTTGAGGACCTTTGACAAGCACAGTGTCATACTCAAACATATGCGGGCACTCAGTACTGAAAGAAATAATGCCAGATGTGTGCTTGCACAATAGTGTGATTCATGATTACTGAAATCTGTGTGATGGAAAAAATTTAGTGCTTTTTTAACCATTTTGCTATTATTTTCCATTGAAACACTGCCCTTCTTTCATGACTTTGAAAGAGAGGACCTTTCTATTTCCCCTTCAGTAATTCCTTCTTTTCTTTCAGGTAGAAAGCATCATGTCATGGATGCCACCTCTCCAGCTGGAAGATGTTCTTTAGACATAATGGGATCCTGGCATTCTGCTTAAATGTCAAACACTAGGCTGTACAATTTAAAAATCAATAATTTTATTGACTTTAATCAATAAGAGTATTTAGGTATTTAGTCGGCTCACAATTTTACAGTCAAATGTCACAAGCTATTCACTCACATGACTCAGGATCTGTGCTCGTAACAATTTGTGCGTCCTCATGCAGACTTTGCTCTCAAAATAATTGCTTCCATGAAGTTATTTGTAACATTAGGTTGTATTTCTGCAGAAATGTGAAATCATGTACTTTTAGAAGATTTTTATTCTAGTAAAATACAAGAAGAATTTCCTCCTAAGAAAAGGCCCTTCACAAAGCCTTACTGCTAAAAGACCTTTACATTCAGATTACAAAAATAAAACCCAAAACACTCAAACACATTATTGTTCCTGTTTGAAGGACCTGTTCAGGGTACAGTAGAATCTCTGTGATTGCTTCTTGCTAAGGTCATTGCAAGGATGCTCATTTCCAGAGCTACACGGCCAAATACTCATGCAGGGAGCAACAGACAATGTTCCAGTCTCGAGCTGTGGCACTGACCTTACAGACCTTGTCGACATCACCCTATCTTCTGCTCAGCGGATGTCCCCTCCTCTGCCCACTGCCCTGCTCTGTGTTTGTGAGAGGCCCATGCTGTCGGCCCAAGATAAACAAAAGGAAACTTCTTCTGGGAGTGGGCAGACACGGCACAAGAACTCTTGAGAGCAACGTGCCATCCTAATGGGAAACACTGATGAGAACATTCCTGCCTTCTCTTGCACCTTGGGCATTTCCAGGCTTTCTGTCAGGGGCTTACATTTAAGTGCCGTACTTCATTCCATCAGGGTCTCAAGAGCACCTCAGAGATGAAGGATATTTCTCTGGCAGATTTTCCATATAGAAAGAGATACTGCTCTCAGGCACTTGCCTGCCCTTGTCCTTACAGATAACAATAGGATACGTGTTTTTTCTGTGCACAGTAGTTTTCCCTCTTTTGTTACTTCACCCTATTTCTTGCCAGGTGTCCTACTTTCCACTGGTCTAGGCTTGTTTTACTTTATGGCTGAGCCTATTTAAATGACTGTCTCCATGAAGATGCTCAAAACCTGAGTGGACGTGCGCCTGGGTCACCTGTTCCAGATGACCCTGCTGGAGTTGGGGATGAGTTAGATGACTCCAAGGTTTCTTCCAGCCCCAGAAATTCTGTGGGTCTGTGAAACAGAAGCCAATACAAATTTTCCTACCATATGTAAATGAGATTTATATTTCCCACACTTTGGAGAATACTTATAACTGACTTAAAGGAAAATAGAGAACAGCATTTAGCACTTGCCTGAAGATTTGCAATCTCTCACAACCACTTAATGACACAGATGATGATGATGTATTTCAGATCATATACATTGAAGAGTATTAAATTGTTTTTTTGTTGTGCAGCTCTGCTTCTTTATTTTCCCCCTCATTCCTACTCTATGACCATGTAAAACAGAAACTGTCTCACCTATATGCTTAACACCACAAAATGGCATGAGCAACATTTCTCACAGTTGCTAGACAGCTTCCTCATCTTTTCTTCTTGGCATAAAAATAAGTGACCTGATTAAAAATCAGTGCAGTTCTTAGAAAAAACAACCTTTTCCTGAGCTGAGGAGATTCCAATACTTGATAAATATTGACACTGTAAGGCCAGCCTAACTGTCTTATCAAGGAACAAAGTATTATTGTGCGAGGTTTGGTGCACACGCCCAGTAAAACAGCCATCATAAAGTAAGCCTAGGAAAGCAGCCCAGGCACTCTCGGCTCTGAGTTTGAGGAGGTGTATCACCTCTTTTACCAGGACATCTCAATTAAGTGTTTTGCAACCTATTTGGTAAGGTATTTTGTCCACCTCAAAATCTCCTCTCCCAAGCTACCACCTGAACAGAAAGAAAATCTTAGAATTCTGCTTGAGCCACTACAACAAACAACAGCAAGGAAGCTGAGCAGATCTGAGTACAGTTAGTATTTTCCAGGGGACATGTTTTTTCCTGCTCAGAATGGGTTTATTGTACTGGGTAGACTATCCAGTCACCTACCATTTCTCACCTCTGCACCACTGGCATGAACACCTGAGTATTAATACTTTGGCTTTTAGAAAAGAGGAGCCTGGGGTTGTATATAATTCTGCCTGGCATTCAAGCTCTATGCATCCCTTGGAATGTTTTGTTTAAATGCACGCAACTATCTGGAGACTTGAAGCCTAGGGCCCTATTGTCCAATCATATGTAGGGTGGAATTAAATACCGCTTTGTTTAGCTGTTAATTTCTATTAGTTCCTTAGCTGCTGCAAGAACACCTCTTAAGGTGTGTAAGCCACTCCAGCACACATATATAGCCTTCCACCTCCCTGTCTTCCTAACTTGCCTTTTCACCTACTTCTGGAAAAAAATGAGGTACTAATTCTTTACCTTACAGGAGCGAAAACAGAAATGCCATATGTGCTTTCCAAACACAGTGAAAGACAGTGCTGCAGAGAATACAGTGCCCAAGAAAGAAACAGAACTGTGAGAAGAAAGGGTGTAACAGAGGTGTAAGAGTAAGCACATGCCTTAATAGTTAGGATATTAATTGGGGTTAATTGAAGAGATGTCATTAAGCTCCTTGCCTGTTATGAACAAACTTAAAGGTTCTGGTTAGCTAGGTTGTGGAAAAAAGATTGAAAATGTGGTCTTGCAAAAATTTGCTCAGCTCTACTGTCCCCAAAAGAGCAGAGGTCAGGGATAAGAAATCAGAGAAAAAAACAAACAAACTAGACAGTTTCATTCAAGTAATTTGCTTTAAGAAAAAAACAAAAAACAAAAAAAAACAAACAAAAACCCCAAAACAACAAAACAGAAAAAAAAAAAACCAACAAAAAATGTGTTTAAAGCAGAATTTTGAGGAATAGTGCCCAATTATATTAGGCAATTCGATATTAGAAACTTTATGGTCATGTCAGATGACAGTTTCTGAAACAAAAATGTAGCCATTAAAGCAATAGGCAAACAAAAAGAACAATTATACTGAAGGTGTAGGCCTCGCTCAGGAATATACAGCACGTCTGACCAGATTGGGAAGTGGCACACCTACTGTTTAGGACCAGCTGACCAATGGGGGATGGAGAATCCAAATCATTCCAACAATGCACAATTCAATCAGGATTAACTCTCTTGCCTTTTGACCAACTGCCCTTCCTGCATTTACTCTGATGACTCTCAAGTTGTAATTCTTTTCCTTGATTTCTGTAAATATACCTTAATTTTCAGACAAGTTTTTACCACCTGTACAGAAAGCTATTGTCCTAAGTAAGTACCAGAAAACTGTCTCAGATAATAAAATTTCTAATGTATTTCCAGTGTGCAGAATTAATCTTTTGTCACTCATTGTTAGCACTGTATTGTATTAAACTTCTAAAAAAGCGCTAAGCCTTACTCACAATGTGCTTTTAGGATGGTATCTAATGAGTCCTTTTTTTTAGACCTATCCAGACACAGAGAGTTTCAAGAAATATAAATGTGCATACAGATCTCCAAATATTCTCTGCAACTGAACAAGATGCCTTCCATAAACTTCACTTCAAAACAAAATTTTCTTTGCGTGTAAGTGATTTTCCAATTCTGTTTTTCCATTAGTCAACACAAAATTCTCTGGAAAGTTAGGATGGTGATATCCATGAAATCAGTGTTCAGCTTTTATGTTGACAATATTTACTCTGTCAACTTGAAGGATTAATATAATTCCTTGAAAATCATTTAAGAAAAATGTGGTAAAACATGGGAATGTCTGACAGTAGAAATGTGAGATTTGTTCAAATACAAATCAAAATGTATCAGAAAGCAGCCACTGAAACATTTTTCCAATTGTCTGTAAAAGGAGAACTCTGAAGACCTACAGCAGGAACATAGATGCATGCTCGGGGGACATTTCTGGCTTTC
This sequence comes from Hypocryptadius cinnamomeus, assembly GCA_013400635.1. Lineage (NCBI taxonomy): Eukaryota > Metazoa > Chordata > Aves > Passeriformes > Zosteropidae > Hypocryptadius > Hypocryptadius cinnamomeus. Next base: position 11,014 of record VYZP01008842.1, read on the forward strand.
AGATTCCTGCTTTTTTGCTGCCAAACACCAAAGCCAAACATATTGCTAAGGCTTTAAGATGCATTTTCATCAGTAAAATATCTTATAAAATAGATCCCAAAAACATTGAATGACTGCCAAAATGTCAATTTATTTTTTTATGTCCTCATTTAACAATGAAATATTTATGTTAATAAAGGTGTGCTATAATAAATTAATATTATGGAAACCACCATTCACAGTTTTAATTAACAGTAGGCACTGAAATTAAAAATGAGGACACCCTATGTTCTTCCTTCTTTAAGTTCTCTTTTCAGATGATTGTTCTGCACAATAATTTTGCAGAGATATATTGCTCCAGAAATGTCTCATTCTAATTTTTTTGTTTTTCTAAAATTATTTATGAGTGGTCTGTGTTGCCCTGGTGCACGGTCAGAGCCCAGTCTGGTGCTGTTAACACTGCATTTGCAACTCATCTCAGTTTAGGAAAGATGTCATCTCTATGCAGAATTTTCACTTCCCGACTTTATCTGTAGCTGCACTAACTTAAGCAGTTCCTTCACACCCAAAAGTGAGGTTGGTCCATAGAAATGGTTTAACATCTAAATGCTGGTGTTGTTCAACTTCCTTGTATGCAAAAGCTGCAAGTTATCACTCCAACGTTAACAAGTGCTTCTTTCCAATGTCAGTAGGTGGAACAGCGTAAGTTCAACACATGGAGAAGCTTTTATTCTGTAGCCCAGAAACCTGAATGGTGTCGTGTTACTACTCCTGAGCTGGCAATTAGAGTAGAAGCAATGGCTGGCACTGAAGCTTGCTTTGAGAGCAAGCAGTGCTCCAGAGTACTGTTTCCTATTTTGGACTTAAATTTGATCCACTTGCAGCTGATGTTGGATGTGACAGATAATATCCTGGATATCTAATTTATATTTGATTATTTAAGGTGAGATTTTCCAAATGGTCTCAGTGCTGGAATAACCCCTCTCCCACTGAAGTCATTGCCAAAACTAGAGGAGGTTGAAAAAACTCCTGTCCTTATTAGCCATTGAAATATCTGGTGAAGAAACAGGAAGCCAGACATAATTTTTATGCTGGTTCCCTGGAAAATGTACTGACTCTCAGAATTTTCTTTATGAGCTTGAACTCCTCGCCTGGCTCCGTGTCGAAATCAGCACACAATAGGAGGTGCAAAATGCATATTTTCAACTAAAAGCTCCTGGGATGTTTGCTCTTACCCTCTTCCTCCTCTAGATACAGACCATCTGCAATGGTGCCAGGCATCCCATAAATAAGAACAGCTGCTACTACAAAAAGAAATAGAGTCTGATGAAAGTTGATGGGCAAGTAGAAGGGATTGTGACAGACAAAAGAAGCAAGGAAAAAGTGGAGGATCTTGCAGTAATTTCCTAAGCACACCCTTCTACTGTTACCTTTTTCTTAAAACGGAAGGTTATTTTAATTTACTCTAGCTTCCCTTTCACACATTTTTCTCTCATGTGATGTCAGAAGCAATACTTTTTGGATCTTTAAATGCTGTGATTTCAGTCAACCTATTAAAAAAAATAGGGGCCTCCTTGTAAAGGGACAAAGAATGATGTGTGCTATAAAGACAAGAAGAACCAGGTGTCACTTGTTAAACTTATGGGTTTGAGAAGAGTGAAAGGCAGATCTGAAAGCTTAGAGAAGCATCAGGGTATTCACTCTTCCAGCATGAAACACACTGTCCTGTAAATAATTGCTTAGTGTCCTCGCACTCACACAGCTCATGGATTCCACAGGGATGAGAGCATAAGACAGCCTTGTAGACACACTTTTGAGGTAACTCTAATTTGAACTAGGAAGCTATCCAGTTTTGATGTCAGGAATTTTTTGTAATACCCACACCACTTGGGTAAGTGTTTCTCATGATGAGTTGTCCTCACCAAGAAAAGCAAGTACCCTATATTGAGTCAAATAAGGCCAGCATAGAGCACTGGTGTCAGAATTTGTTCTTTTTCCTTTGCCAAACTTAGAAACCTTAATACCATCAGGGCTGTGGGGCACAGGATCTCTCCTGTCACTTTCCAGTTGTGAGGGGTAGCTGAAATCAGTGCTGGGCATTGGACCCATCTCCTTGAAGACATTTGTTAAAGGGGTTTATTTCTTACAACATCAGAGCACATTCAACAATAGATGGATGAGGTGCTCTGCCCCTCCCTTGCCCCACTGCTCTGCAGCAGAGAACTGTGCCACTGCTTGGGTGTAAACCAGAGAGGAGCTCTGCTTGCTGAGCTTGCTGGCCCTTCCCCAACTCCACACAGGGCTCGGGAAGCAGTGGTGATGTATCTGCCAGTTCTTTGGAAACACAGAGCTTTCCTGGTAGGGTCGTGCCCTCCAGGCCATTTCTGGGCAGATCACATCCGCATTGTGCAGTGTGAGTGATGCAAGCTGGACCTGGCCAGAGGATCTTTTCCAGTGTCTTTCAGGAGCACCACTTCAGAAGTCACACTAGTACAGTTAGAACTTCCCCGCTGCTTAGAGGGTACAGAAACAGCGACTTACACTAAGCTGAGAGGCCGGCCCATGGAACTAAAGTATTCAACTGGCACATACAAGCATACTCATCCATTTGCAAGGTTCAGGCCTGCTTGTGACCTAAATTCTGCTCCCTGAAATGCTATATATATCAGATACTCAAGTGTGATAATGATGGGAACAGATGTTCCCATAGATAGATCTGGAACCTGGTCAGAGGGCTGTGTCTCATAGTGCCATGCTGGAAAGTAGGAAAAAAAAAATAAAAAGAAACAGAAAATAGCCTTCTTGTTTAAAGGAAACCACAACTTGTTCTAAATTTATTGTTCATATTCTCATTTTCTATGCAAGCTTTAAAACTGAAATTTTAAGAACACAAAGCTCTCACTGTCTGCTGAAATGGCAAAGTTAGCACCAGCCAAAGTAAAATTTCAAGATTTCCACTTTGAAGTGGAACTTGGAGTTAATGGGCTGGGCATGCCCTGATACATAGCACACAGTAACATACCTTGGTTGAATCATAGAAGCTGGAGATGGAAAAGACCTATTAGGTCATCTTTTCCATCTCCCTGCCAATGTAGGATTATTCTTTGCCAATTCAGGATTATTCTTGAATGTTTTCTAGTCTAGCTTTAAATGACTCAGGCTGTGGGGCTTCCACTACTTCCCCTGGGAGGCTATTCCACAGACTAATAGACTTGCTGTTAGAGAAAATTTTCCTGATATGCAGCCTGAATTTTACTTTGTTCCATTGCATGCTAGTTCTCCTTAAGTGTATAACACTACCCTAGGTAATTTGTCTCCCTGTGTTGGTGTTTATGACCTTCAAATACTTTGAGATGGCTTCAAAATCCACCTTAGGATGGATCTTAGGTAGCATTATACACCATGGCTGTCATATATAATATACTTGTAGCATCAATTAGATGATGATACTTAAAACATATTCATATTTTTGCCATCATGCTGTGAGCTCCTCCAGAATGGAACACATATTGCACCACTTAGTAAAACCAAACTTGCCCCCTGCTGTTTGGCAGCAATTGTACCCGAAGTGATTGAAAAGCACCTACAGCTTGAAAAGTGCCTGAAGCTACTTGATCCCACCGTGCTGACTTCCACCTGTGGGATCACAATGTGTGATGGGTTAAATTAGCGTAAGTACCTCCAGTATTGCCTTTCCATACATTTTCCACATGGACATTTCAGAGTGAGAGGCTGACAGGCAGGTGTGGGCGAGCTCTCTGGGGGTGGGAAAAGAGAGGGCAAAGGCAAATCACTCTGCATGAGTGGCTCCTGAAAGGGTGGTTTGGATGAGTTTGGATTAAAAATGTGACAGGCCCAATTAAAGCTTTTGGGGCACAGTGTGGGACAGCAGCATCCCAGGGCCAAGGCACCAAGACTGGGAGATTTCCTATGGGTCAGGATCAGCCAGGGCTGTCCCACTACTTCCAGTTGGGGACCAGGGCAGGACAGGGCTGAAATGGCGCCATTTACCAGTAACTACTTGGAAATGCATCAAGGCATTGCTCTTTCATATACATCAGAGTATATTTTAAAGACCTCCCTGGCTGTGCAGAGATCACCAACAGAGGGATTATCCCTGAAAATCAGAGTTCTCTTGCACCTGCTGCAGCATGTCCTTTAGTCCTAAAGACTCTCTCTGCACATCTCTGTGTGCTGGCCAAAGAGTGCATGTGTTACATGACCTCTTCCACTGATTTTTGACTGTTTTGATGTGATCATACAGGCAATTGTGAAAAAATCTTCAGTGAAGAAGATACAGAGATTTCTTATCCTGATCAAAATTTTCATAGTTCTTTTTTGGAGAAAATCTTACCTTTTCATTGTTGTTGCTATGGGGATCATTAGCAGTCACACAACCAAGATGCTGAGGCTCCAGACACCATCCATTTTATACCTTATGTATCCCCCCACTTTAAATTTATCGCTTGATTCAGAGTCAAATATTTTGAACAGAAAAATCTATTTAGTCACAAATTAATCATAGCATTTGGATATATATAAAAGTCAACAGGATTAAGACATCAACATATTTTACGAGGAACCTTCATAATATTCACCACGTTACCACAGTCTTCCAGCTTTCTTACACACACTCATAAATGTGAAGAGTTTGAAAAATTAAAAACTTTTTAAAATTAATTTTTTACTAAAAACAGGAAGTGGAAAATCAAAGCAAAACATTTCCTTAGACTTCAAGCAGAAAAATGTTCATAAGATACTGCTGCAGGAACAACAAAAAAAAGAAAAGCCCCACAAAACAAATTAGAACATTTGAGAGATGTCATAGTTCAGCTCATGAACTTGCACACATGGAACATCTGCTTTTGCTCTGTGATTGCTCCTAGTTGTTCCACAGAGGTCAATAATTCACTGGCACCATCTCTTTACATTTAGTTGTATGTGTGATCAGGGTCCATAAAACATGTGTAGAGACCCTTAACATGCTTCCAGCACTTTTGGACCATTTATCCCAAGACCCTCTGTCTCATCAAGAACATTTGATGTATGGCATAGTGACTTCATAAACCATATTGCCTTTCCCATAGGTTTACATTGCAGCTTGTTAAGGACCAGATGAGCAGCAAAAAATTTTTCCCTTCCCACTACAGTGGACTTGAGTAAAATAATCTTCTGCTGGTTTTTGGGTCCTAGTCCAGCTGATTCCCTTTCTCCTGCCCCCAGCTCCTAGTACAGGCCAATTGCTGCATGGAATTGAAGGGCAGATAAGGAGAAGAACCAAATCCATGTGGCACACCCCTGCCCCTTCCCTTCTTCCCAGGCTTAACTTTATTCCCGATTCCCTACCTCCTGTCCCCCAGCAGCACAGGGAGAGGTGTGAATGGGAATTATGGTCAGTTCATGTCTTGTTTTTTGTGCTGCAACTTCCTTCTCAGGGAACAGAGTCTTTTCCTTACTCCAGTGTGAGATCTCTCCCACAGGAGATAATCCTTCACAAATTTCTTCCATGTGAGTCCTTTCCATAGGCTGCACTTCTTCATGAACTGCTCCAGCATGGGTTCCTTAGGAGGGTCACAGGTCCTACCAGAAAACCTGCTCCAGCATGCACCCCTCTCTCAATTGGTCTACAGGGCTCTGCCAGGATCCTGCTCCTGCACTGGCTTCCTATGGAGTCACAGACTTCATTCTGGCATCCACCTTCTCCAGTGTGGGCTCCTCCATGGGCTGCAGGTGAATCTCTGCTCCATCATGGGCATCCATGGGCTGCATGGGCACAGCTGCCTCAGCATGGTCTTCGTCCCTCCTGCTGTAGTTGGCACTGTGCTGTTCCCTCCTTCCATCTCTTAAATACGTGATCCCAGAGGTGCTGCCACCACCACTCATTGGCTCAGCCTTGGCCAGCAGCAGGTGTGTCCTGGAGCTGGCAGGCACTGGCTCTGTTGGACATGGAGGAAGCTTCTGGCAGCTCCTCAGAGAAGTCACTCCTGTAGTCCCCCCGCTACCGCAACCTCGCCATAGATATCCAATATTATGATATCATCTAACAGAGAATATCTTTGGAAAACATTACTTATGACCTAGTCAGCAGCTGCCTTCATTCTCAGCACACTTTTAGACACATATTTAAAAGAATATACTAAGGAATTAATTATTTGGCTAGACACCAATGTTTCATGGGAATGCATCTGTTTTCTGAGAGTCAAATTTAATATGAGAAGCACTCTTTTCATGACTTTTATTAGTATATAAATACATCTAATTATTTTATTCCTTAAGACAATATGTACAGCATTGTTTTGAAATACAGAACAAGAGAAGTAGCACAAATTATTCCAAGATAGTACATGGGTGTGGTATAGATAACAGCTAAGTTGAAGTTGTTTTGTGGACATAAACCCTTTTGGTTCTTTCCATGTGTCTTTGACAAACCTTGAAAACATGCTGACATTTTATAAAGAGACTATGCAACTATGAAGACTTTGGAGGACCCCATTTTTATTGAGACTAAATGCTTTAAGTACATCAGCGTATATTCTTAATGATTAATGCACATATGGCAAAGCAGCCAAACCATACAAAGTTGTGGAGTTAAAGGGGAACCATCTGGCCCTTCCTTTCCTGGTGCCATCTCCGCTGTGCAGGGCTGACACAACTCCTGCAGAACTGCATCCCCTCCTCCATGAGGCAGGTGAGTGAAAGGGGCTGGGAAGATGGAAAAACAGGTTGTGCTGCAGCAGCAGTGGCCACTTGGGGCAAGCAAAAAGCAGGTATTCTTGGCTCAGCAAACTTCTTTCCTAGAACAGCAGGTGGACCACAACTGCCTCTGTGATGCTTCTGTCTTTAGGGATGCTCCAGAGGCAGTGGAGAAACTCACTTTCCGCAGCAGTGCAAGAGCCACGACTCAGCTGAGCACTGCAGGTACAGGAGGAGAGCAGCACAAGTCACAGATGAGGAAATGACCCAAACAGCCCAGACCCAGATACTAATACCCTTACTCATAGTCAGTAGCATTCTGCTTCATGAACCGTCTCCTGTAGCACTTCTAATTTGGTTCTCTGAGGAAGGTTTTATTAAGCCAGGGTATCAGAGCATGATCTTAGTGTTGAAGACTTAAATTAGGCAATCACTGAAAATCTGAGGATCATTAAGGGGGAAAGGGCCAGATCTTGTGTTTCTGTTTTCTTCCCTGAAATGTGGTTTAAGGCCTTTAGGGACAGTTCATGCGTTTTTACAGATGGGTGTGTGAAGCCAGCTGAACTGAGTCCCTCCCGCCAATGTAGCAGAGCTGAAAAAGCTGAAGAAGCAGAGAAGATTTTGAAAATGCCTGTTTACTGAAAAGAACAGGTATTAATAGGCATAATTAAAAGGCAAATATCTAAAGTCAAACAAATTAAGCTCACGTGCATCCCTAATGACAGTGATAAAGGCATTACTATTCAGTGCAAAACCAAATGGTCCTAGATTAAGTGCTGGGCACTTAAATTTCAGATGATACTAGTAATCTGAATTTCTCATTGTAGAATTTATGCCAGAGTAATGGTCTTGCCAAGGATGATTTAACTGTTCACAGTACCAAACTGACCTTGTAGCTCATAGAAATACAGCATTAATTGCAATTTCATTGTATTTCATGACAAATTAAAAACTTGAAAGTGTTTCACGTTATAAACTCAAATTATAAAGAAAATCTCCTCTATTGGCAGCTGTATTTAGAAGTATTAAATCCCAGCTAATATTAACTAAATGCGCAGTTTCTTCTTCCCTTGAAACCAAAGATATTTCTCCGATGATAAGGTAGAACATGCTCAGAGAAAGGATACCATTATCTTCCTGGTTCTTTCTGCAGTTCTGCTTTCCCAGCATGAAATTACAATGCAAACATTTGCTTTTCTTATCAGTTCTGTGCTGGAGCAAACAAGGTCTTAAGGAGATTTTCAAAGTGACAGAAGGACATAAGAAGAAAAGAACAAGGAGGGCATAGTTGAAAGAGGAGGATAGGAAGATATAACTCTTAAATTTTCTTCAATTTAATTATACAGTATACTAGAAAAAAAACAACAAACCAATCTTAATTTATTCAAAAGGATAATCAAGTGCAATGGGTAAATACATGCCTTAGACCCACAAGTGTTTATAAATTTTAAAACTTTAAAACATCCTTATTTACCCCAATATTAATGCATTAAAAATCTACATCTTTTATAATTGGCCTGAAAAAAATTTATAACAAATATCCTGGAGATGTTAAAAGGGAAGCCAGATATAACCTCACTGAGTGCTAAATAACCACAGGGAATATGATTTCTTTGCAGTTTCCCTCCTACAGGCTGCTAGGCTGTGTGCTGTGATTCTTCTGAAAATCTTTGCAAAATGCTATGGAAATCATATGATATTTACAGCCTATGATTAACGCTTTATTTGCTGATAAAGTTTGTTTGGCTCCAAGTCTCAATAACTGGATTTAGCTGACTTTGCTTACATAGAATTTAAATAACAAGATACACCAACAGCTGCATTTAAGATTAACATCAAGTTGAATATGAATGTACAATCCTGTAATTAATGAACATTGCATGCTCCTATTGAAGGACATGTAAATGGATTATGAATTTTTTCTGATGATGATTCTGTACAGAAGCAATCCTACAGAAAATAGTGATTGAAACAGAAGAGAATACGGTTAGAAAATCTGAGGGACCAAATTTGTGACACTTGAAAAGCAAGAGAGGTTTTTGGTGATTTTTAAAGCAGGTAACTCCACTGCAAATGGCAAAAGTATTTCCGAATGGTGAGAAAACTGTAGATGTTGTTAAAACAAAACTCTCTCATGTCCCCACTAAGTCTGTTCAGAATTCTGTTTTACAGGAATCACAGCAGAAAGAACAGTGACAATAACTCTATTATCTCTACAATGCTCAGAATACGAAAGTGCTTTGCAAGTAAATCACGACTGAGCCATATCTGAGAACACTGAGTGTGTCCTTGACATGGTCTGCCATGATTGTGTGCCAGTCAAGATGAAACAAGTTTTTTCTGCAGGGTTGCCTACCCTTTGCAGAGAAGAAAGAGTTGTGTGAGAGGAGTGCAGTGTTTGAGTTCCAGCTACTCTCTGCTGTCCAGAGACGTATCCTGCTTTCTGTCAGAGGCTTCTACACTCAGTACAGAAGACTGAGACAACAAAAAATCCCACTACAAACCTGTGTTGTGGGCACACATAACTAATGGACACACTTTTTGGCCTTTGCCAGTCCCTGCTCCAGGCAGCACCCTCTGCAGTCTGTGGGGTAGCACTGGTCCTGCTCCTGCCTGTAGGGAAAAGAGCCGCATTGCAAGGAATGCATGGATTTGATGAGATGTTTTTCCACCATGCACTATTTTTGATTAATTGTTGCTTTCTCCTCTACTCAGAATGTCATTTTAGTATGCCAAGAATGCCGAAGTTTTAGTGGTCAAATACAGCCAAGCGCATTCTTGGGAAAAGTGTGACTGAAGAGAAGGACCAAGTGTAACACATGGTATGTGAAACAGAGCGTGAGAGGTGAAGGACTGGAAGATCCCAGGGTGGGGAAGTAGCCCTTACTGGATGATCAATACTTCCTTATTCTGAATTCAGTTTCATCTTAATTAACCTCAGACTATGTCAAAGTGTAGATATGACTTTTATTGGTAGATTTTTCTTGTTCTCCCTGCAGGGCACCTCATTTCATTGCTGTTTCCATCAGCATGTTTGTAGATGTGACGGTGTTCAGAACAACACCTTCATCCTTTGCTGGGGCCAGATTCTGCACCTGTAGAATTTCTATTTCCCTTCTAAGCACACCAAATAGGGTGTGACAGACTTGGCAAAGATAATATCTGATGCAGGAGAACTTGCAGTAAGGGAATTGTATTCCACTGTGAGCTTAAGGAATTGTAGTGCAGCACAGCTCAGCAAGAGGCACAACTCAGGCAAAAGCATGCCTCCAGAAGCTTTGTTCCCATCCTTTGCTGCTCCTCAGAGACATTTTCTGCAGTAGGATGCTCATTTCTCTCCTCTTATTTGCTCGGTCAG
>VYZP01008843.1:2972-19263 GCA_013400635.1 Hypocryptadius cinnamomeus
TAAGCTGATCTTCTTCCTTTGCCCACAGAAAAGCCACAGCTTTAAGAAATTCTGACAGTATATTTTAACAGCAAGAAAAAGTACAGCCATTCAGACAGAGTATTTTTTGCACAGAACATTGAACAGGCATTTTCTGTTCACTGGCTCTTCTACACAGACAGAAAATCTCCCACAGAGCATATCAATCTCCCCCAGACTGTTAGATTTTAAAAGAAATAGGAAGAAGATCAACTGACACCACAGGAAAACAAGAAAACAATCCACACAGCATTGCAAAAACTGACACTGCTTTTGGAAAAATAAGCTGCAAATGCTTCCACACTCTGAACACTTTAACAGATAATGAACACAGCACAAATATTCATGGCAAAAACAAATTGTTTACTGATAGGAAATTAGTTTGATGTATAGATTTTTGCTTCGCTGACTTCTTGGTTTGTTGAGAAGAGTAGAGAGTGTTGGCTATTTTAAAGACATTCAGTTTACCATTATCAATTCTAAAATACAAAGTCTAGAAAAAGTAGATTAAAAAAAAGTCTAAAAAGAGATTTAAAACAATACAAAGCAGAAAACCAGCAAGGTGCAGAAAAGACCAGTCACTCATGCTCCCACCTCCAGCATTACATTTATGTACACAGGCTGGTGTGTGCTTGGGCCATGTCATGACACAGAATGGGAATGCTGAGAGATCTTCAGCTGCCACCCTAAGGTGACACATTTGCAAAAATACTTGTTGTTTCCTAGAGCCAAATAACAATGAAAAAAGACTCCTTAACCTTGGCATCATTTTCTAGATTGTCAGTCTCATACTCACAGATTACTCCAGTGCTCAAAATAAATCTGAAGAAAGTGCAGATGATTCTTGAACTTCAAAAATTTCAACTTCCAGAATTGGTACACAAACAAGAAAAATAATTCAAGGACACCACAACTTCACAGGGAGAGAGGTATAGTTTGTTTTTTGACAACTACACAATGAAAATGTTCCATATATTTGTGATGACCCTTCTGGGTGGGTCATCACAATATTCCCACCAGCAGAATTATGAAATTCTTCAATTAATTCCTAATTACTTATTTAATTGGAAGAGAGCAGTCTATTTCATGTAACATGCAACTCAGGTTTAAGTGACCTCTGAATTTCATATGAGGAAATCCTTGATCTTCTGAAAGGCATTAAAAAAACCAAACAAGCAAATCTTACCATTTTGATGCCAGTCGAAAACGTGACTGGTTTGACAGGTTTGGGTTTTTCCAGTTGCATTTCTAGCTGTGTAGATCTGTCCTTATGCTGAGCTAAGAGCAGAGAGGCAGGAAGATCAGAGCTCTCCTGTAAACATATGAGGAATAAATTTGAGTCCTAGACCAAAACAAATATTAATTAACACTGCACATTCTTCCAAACTGCAAGCTGTGACTGCAAGGCCATCACTAGGAGAACAGCAGAATGCCAAGTATCCTCTCCCTCAGAAACAGTTCACAGAAAACAATCATTTTCAGTAATAAGAAAAAGCTGCAGCAACCCCATAAATCAGAGTAACCTGCAAACAACCATTTTTATAGAATCCACATTAAAGATAATATAACAGGCTCCTTATTCCAACTGGCCAATGCAACAATATTTATTAAAATAAAAAAAAAAATTAGAACTTAATCAGAGAAGGAATAATACTGAGCAGTATAACTTGGATCAGATGTTTATCTAAGACACATTCTTTCTCCCAATGAACTCAGACCAGTTTGAAATTGTTTCCCATTAGATTTCACCTGAGGCCGTTTGGAAATGATCCTTGCTCTGCTCTGCACAATGGCACTATTGTAAGTACAACCAACAGCATATTTATTTTCTCCTTCAGCAACTTATTTTTAGGGAAGCCAGCCAATTTTTAAATATACATATATATATATATACACATATATATGTATATAAAAAAAGTAGTAAAATGAATAGTTAAGCAAATGAATTACTTAAACTGTCAGGACAGAATGGTTATTAACATACATATATGGAAGTGCATTTTTGAGAGAGTCAGGAAATTATTGGCTAAGTAATTTTCTAAGAGACCAATGTGACTATCTACATGCACACAGAAATCCTTGAGAATTCCTGGCTAGAATTACCATGAAGTTGAGAGCAGGGAAGAAGTTCAGACAGATTCTTCCTGGACTACTCTAGCACAGGATTTTATTCCTAAGGCCCTCACACATCACATTTACTTCTGTTTCAAAGAGCCAAGCAAATATTGAATTATGAACCACTTTTGTTACTCACAAAACCAAACAGATTTTATTAAAAGGACTGTGATTTTTTAATTATTCAGTTCAAGGTAAGAAGTTGGATGTTTTTAATGCCACAAGATGCCTTGTTGTTTTGATGGTACCTAGAGAAATCCTGTGAAGTGATCATGATGAACAGTCACGTTGTACACTGACTTTTCACATCACTCTCCAGTCTTGTTCCCTCTCTATATTTTATTACATTCCCTTTGCCTTACCACTAGAATGCAAGATAAAAGCAGCAAAAACTCACAAGACAAGATCTCATCCAGAATCACAAATACAACATCTAAGGCACAGGTTCCTACTTGCATTTCTGTGATCAGCTGGGAAGAGGGAAGATGCTAAAAACCTAAATTGCAGAGACATCTAATTTCTGAACAACTGGGAGAAAATTTAGACCACAAATGCACTAGTTTAGAGTCTGCTTCTTTCAAGTGTTGTACATCTCTAATCTACATGCAGCAGCATGTGCTGTCAGCAGAGGTTAAAGATGTTGAACTCTTTCAATGACCACATTTAACATGTTGGGGGAGAAAGGAAGAGTGGAAAGCAGTCTCCTGTTCATTTTGTCTTTCATATTCCTTAAACACTCACTGCATTTCTAATAAAATGATTCAAGGAAGCCAATTTTTAACCAACTTCTCAGGAGTTCACACAATGACCAGTAACCAGATTACACAACTGTGGGAAACCCACAGTGTGCCAGCAAGGCACCACATCCTGATTGTTTGTCCTTTTGAATATGCACAGAGCCCTTCTGTTAACTATTAACACACGTGGAAGTTCCAGCCCTGTGTTTATCCATACCAGCAATTTTCTGTATGGGAAAACAAGCTGTCTACACCATGAACAAAGCTGGTTCTACACAACAATTTCTGGAAGATTTGTCTCAAAACCCTTGAGGTTCTGGTGAAAGAGTGGATTTGACATCTTTAATGCCTTTGCCTGGCTTCAAGCTATGCCACAGTCCAGGGAAAACCTGCTCCTCTGCCATGTGCTGCAACCCCATTGTGCCCATGCCTGGGAATTATGGGCTGTTGAAGAGGAAACTGCAAGTCCCATGAAACACAAGAGATCACTTTAGAACCCTCTGTACATGTGAGAGAGTTTGTACAGCACATAAAGAAAGTGCTTTAATATTTTACTCAGCCTGGATTATCCAAGGTTAAAAAAAAATCCCCAAGCAAACAACAACCCAAAATAATACACTCATATAGCTCTCCCAGTGATGCATAAAGTGCATTTGAGACTGCAAGTCTAAATCACAACAGGGTATTGTGCTTTTAAAGTGAGAGGCTTTATTGTAAAAGAGGTGACCTACAATGAAGGTAACACAGAAATTGCCTAATTAGAACAGGGAGGCAAAAAGGACCAAACTGCTTTTCCAGTGGCCTGCAGATCCTGAGTCTCCCTGATGCCTTGCTGATCTCCCCAGCACTTCACACTGACCTTCCCCTCCCTGTTCCCAGCCAAGGATGGGTTCATGGAGCCTTGGCCCCAGGTCCAGTCCTTTCTGCAGGAGCCCCTGCACTCCCCAGGCTGGCCAGAAACCAGGGCCCACTGCACAACATTTAGAATACCAAACATTTTTCTGTGCCTGTGGACTACCTAAATTATCAGCTCTTTGAAGATGGTACAGCATTCTCAAGCACTTTTGTACACAACTGAGACCTTTGCTCCATGTGAAACCACCATAAGTAACACATCTAACAACTTGGACCACCAAGATGATGAGAGGGAAGGAGCATCTCTCCCATGAGGAAAGGATGAGGGCATTGGGAATGCTCAGCCTGAAAAGAGAAGGCTTTGGGGTGACCTAATTGTGGCTTTCCAGTACCTGAAAGGAGCTGACAAAAGAGATGGAGAGAGACTCTTTACAACAGCCTGGAGTGGCAGGACAAGGGGAATGGCTTCACACTGACAGAGGGCAAGGTTAGATTAGACATTGGAAGAAATTCTTTACAGAGGGTGGTGAGGCCCTGGCACAGATTGCCCAGAGAAGCTGTGGATACCCCAACACTGTGAATGTTCAAGGCCAGGTTGGATGGAGCTCTGAGCAATCTGCTCTAGTGGAAGTTTTCCCTCCCCATGGCAGGGAGCTGGAATTGGATGGTCTCTTCCAACCCAAGCATTTCTATGATTCCACGAGATCTGCAGCTTTGTAAGATTTCAGCACTAAAGGTAAAATTCATTTCTTGACAGGGAAAATACCTGACATCTCTACTTGTACAACACAAAAAATGTGTCTTAAATTTTTGTTGTGGCCCAGTGGCAGAGGCAAACTTGGAAAAAAAAATTACCAAGATCCAGTAGGTCTGGGCTGTAGGCTGACAGATCAGGTGATCTGTCCAAAGGAGAAGACTCAAAACCAATGTCAGATTCCCACTTTCCTCTGCTCTCACAATCCTGCAGAGTCAGTGGTGTTAACTCTGGTATCTCTGTAGCCAGAAATTAATTAATTAATTTTGGTTTAGCACAGAACCAGCAAGCATAGATAGAAGATTATTTTTTAAGTTAATTCTTTACACTGCTGCTGCTTATGCTTGGCTTTTCTCAATTGAGTTTTGCTCATGATCACTTTCATTTTCAGATTTGCAGTGCAGCATCAGAAGGATTTCAGAGACCACAGGAAAAGTTTATTTCTTTAACAACCACTGATTTTCCAGAGACATTGTAAGTCATTACACAAACACTTCAGTGCTGGTTTTATAAACCTTAGTAATATTACAAAACAAGTTTTGGCTCAAATTTAAGTTGACACTGCCCCTTCAGAAACAGAGACACAACTTCAAACTGTCCAGTTTCCTCCCTCAGCCTTTAAAAATCACCTTTATATTGTTTTTAGAATATTAAGATATATTTTAATAGCAATACATATGCAATCACAGTTAAAACTACTTATTTTAGTCATGTTTTAAGGGTTATTTATAGCTATTCTTTCTGCAAGCCACCTGGTGAAGGTTTCCAGTAAAACCAAATGCTATGTTAAAAAAAAAAAAAAAATTAAACAAACAACCACACATCAACCACTGGTCTCTAGTCAGTTAGGAGTGTGTTTTAGATCAGGGTTTTAAAAAGTCAGAAACTCAAAATCCATATTCTGAGAAATTAAATTCAAATTCATAATGGAGTTTTTATTAATTTATCCACTATTCCTAATTGTGTGGACTGTAAAAGCATTTACCTTTAAAGTGAAAACAGACTGCTGGATGTAAAGATTCAGACTTGACTTTTTTTTAAACAACCTTTCTGCTCAGCTCTGCTTTTGCCTACAAAAGGAAAAGCAGTAACAGGTTGCCAGGAATCCTGGCTTGAAGAAAGGCATCTATCTCTTCAGGAGGCCCTGAAACTCCTAAATTTCACTTGGATCCTCTCTCCATGTCAGTGCCTTCTGCCCTGGCTCAAAGACAAACTCTACTTTTTCAGGAAAAGTAGAAAAGCATCTGTATCTTGAATAAGAACTGAGACTACAAAGGAGGAATTAACACTGTATTAGTGTGAGATGCACTCATATAAGAGAGAAAATACGATTTGGATATGCCAAGCAGCTTTAAACCATGCTGACACAGCTGAACACATGTATGTATGCATACATACTTCTTTTTTCTGATTTCCCTCAAGGTTACACACAGACTGTGTGTACACAGACTGTCCTCATGGGTGTTAAACCTGTGAATGTGTGTGTATGTATGTCTGTACACACAGCAAAAATTGAGATGTGAACCTTGTTGAAGTAAGACATTGAGTGAGTTTCTCTATGCCCACACATTATTGCATTTCAGATGCAGAATCAGTAAATTAAGCAAGATTCCAAAAGCAGTCTGAGTTTTCTCTGTTTGTCTATACAAGCTTCATTCACTTCAAAAGGAACAACTTGTACAGGAGAAGTGGCAGTAAGAGAACATGACACACTCAAGGCATGAAAACTTTTCACTGTAGTCATTTTTGCATACAAAGGGACCACCAATCATTCAGGTGTTCTGATTGAGAAAGAGCTGAGCAATGCTTGGATAACTCATGAGGTTACTGTTCCTGCTCTCCACCATCCCCATGCAGAGGTGGCTGAGTCAAGAAGCACCTCCTGATGACCTTTTTGCTTCCACACACCAGACTCTCAGCCACTAATCAGAACTGCTTAACAAGCCAACAGTGGCAGAGTTGAGCTACAAATCCCAGAAGCAGTCTTCATCCAGCCCCTAGCTTACCAAAAACCAGAGTGGTTTGCAACACTGAAATAAATAACAGGTGAGAGAATGGAAACATAAAACACACGAAACAGGGAAACGGGGGCAGACCCGTTAATTCCATGCAGTTAGCAGTGATAGAGATGGATGTCAATGCTACTGAGCTTTCAAAGTCTCTGCTTTTGTTACTCACCAGATCATCCAGGAGTGCCTGTTTATTCTTCCTTTTTATCATCTGCTGTAGCTGTTCTTCCTTCTGCATGAACAGGCGCCTCTGTTCGCTCTCCTGCCGCTCCACCTCCAGAGCCTCCTCCAGCTCTTCCTGCTCCCGCGTCTGAGAGGGAAATCAGAAATCAGCCCACGGCAACCCCACAGCTCCACCGCCCCCCAAGGGACCCCAGGCAGGCCAGGCATGGGGAAAGCAGCCAAATTCTACCTTTTAAAGCAGAATTTTAAGGTGATTATGGATGATTATTCTACCTCCTCATTGTCCAGGGTAAAGTTAAGATTTTCAACTTGCTGCTCGCTGGAGTCAGTTCTGACTCCTTAGATGTTAGGGAAGGGGTTTTCCCTACACTTTCACTCTAATGTGAGCCCCTCTTGGCTCCCACACATCCTGTAACTCAATGATGCAAGTAGGGTGAACAAAAACATAATCCCACAATACTGTTCCTGATCATCCCACTCATCAGCTGCATCTACTTTGCAAAGCACACTGTGCCTATCAGTGGTGTAGAAGAAAAATGAGAAATTACAAATATGTGAATATTAATAGGGAAGCCTATATCATTAAGCATTTAAGCATTAACTGTGAAAAATGTTACATTTTTAGAAAATTAGAATTTTTTCCTACAACCTGGACTGCAGTCACATGACATGAGATGAAAAGAAAGATTACTAGTACAAAACGACAAGTTCTTGTTGCAGATCTATTTCTTGGCAAGTATTTCTTTAATTCTTGGCAAGTATTTTTTTAATGTGCAAACTATTAGGTAATCTGCATTTGAAAATCACAGTGAAAGAATAAAAAAACACAATAGGGCTCAGAGACACAGGAAAATAAGAGGATTAAACAATTTTGTAAAGAAGGCGGATCAAAAGAATGTCAGTTTGGTTGCTAGAAGGTACAAGGAAAAACATACAGGAAACATTTTCCAAATCTTCTTCATCTAACATACTAAAGCAAAGGGAGATGCAGTAAAAATGGCAAGATAATGAAAATTTTATAACTTAAATGATTTATTGATGAAAGGAGTTTCTCAGAACATCATAGGAGAAGACACTGATCTCTTCTCTGTGGTGACAGTGACAGGACCTGAGGGAATGGCCTGAAGTTGTGTCAGGGGAGGTTTAGGTTGGATATCAGGAAAAGGTGCTTCACCCAGAGGGTGGTTGGGCACTGAACAGGCTCCCCAGGGCAGTCAGCACCAAGGCTGGCAGAGCTCAAGGAGTGTTTGGACAATGCTCTCAGGCACAGGGTGGGATTCTTGGGGGTGGTGCTGTGCAGGGCCAGGAGCTGGACTCAACAATCCTTGTGGGTCCCTTCCAACTCAGCTTCTTCTGTGATTCTGTGATCATTATTGAGGCCAAGACCATAGCAAAGTTTGTTCTAATCATAAAGTTACATAATAAACCACAGCTACCTAATAAAAGCCAGAATATGCAAAAAAAAAAAAAAATCCCTTGAGCAGACAGATTGAGCCTGGGGGTCCCAGTGAGGCCCAGTTACTCCTGGGAGATCTCATCACCTGCCACCGAGCCAACAGAAGCTGCTTCCTTTTCCTAACTGGTGCAGTGACCCTGGTAAAAAGCTGGTCCAGCAACCACCTGGAAATGGGCTCTCTTTGCATTTAATGAAAGGAAAAAAACAAACAAGAAAATCCCTAAACTTCTAACTGAGGTTATGTCTGAGAATTAAGGGATTTAGTTAGTTCAGTCAACAGGACAGAAGAGCTCAGGGTCTTTGAGACATTCCAAGGCTCCTCCACATTTATCTCTAAAGACTGCCTGGAATTTGCACTGAAACAGAAGAGAACTTGTAGGAAAGTGCTGACAGACCTAGTATGAAGAAACAGCCCAGAAAAATTATAGTCTGAAATAAGCAAAATGATAAACAAACCTAAACCAGAGCAGACTACAGGAAAAAGGAAGAATTATCACTTGTCAGATCAAATTCTTTAAACAGTAAAAGAGAAGAGATGTGTTCAACAGGCAGCAAAGGTTGTGTCCAGACTAAAGACGATCTAAACACAGTCCTAATATGTGAAGGGAAAGATGATGACAGTGAAGCCTGGAGTAATCGCAAGCCTACAAGTGAAGAAGCAAATAGAAAGTAAAATCACGTTTTGCCACATTCAGAAAAGGATAATCAGGAAAACATGCACATTCACATCACACAATTCAGACACAACTATTTCAAGACTGCACAAAGCAGCAAGTGAAATTAAACATCTAGGGATAAAGTAGGAAGCAACAAGTTACCCTATGACTGGAGAAGTGCAAATATTTAAGGGAGAAACACTGGAAAAGCTGTAGTCCACTCAGGATGCAAGGTTTTATAAATAAAAAGCGTATATAAATATCTATATATTAAGAAAAACAATTTATAATTACAGGAACACTAAGATTTTCACTTTTTTTTCTAAACTACAAGAGAAGAACAGTCTTAGGATCAATGTATTTCCAGCAGAGATGGGAAAACAGAGTTCCTTTATGAGAAGCATTAAGATCTCTGCATTCAATTCTGGCCCCTTCTGCTTGCCAAACACAAATCACACTGGAGCAGGCAAAAGGCAACAAAAACAACAAGAGGGACAGAAAACATCTATATCCCTCAGAAGCAACCTATTACAGTGGACAGAAAAATTTAAGTCAAGAGTGTAGGGACAATGACTGGCCATAAGAAGTTTAAGCAAGAAAGTAGGACACCTTTTACCACACATGGAGTAAAGACATTCCAAAACTTGCTAAGAGGAGCTGGAGAGGAAAAGCAACCCTTCAGCTTTTAGGAGAAGAGGAAATTTATGGGCAAGATCATGCAGTTTTTGTAATAACCACTGTGTAAAGTCTATTATTATGTTTCAATTGTTGAAAAAGAAATTATTAATGTTTCAAATGTTAAAAAAGAAAAAAAAAAAAGAGATAAATGCTTCCAGCTCTTCAGTGAGACTGGATTCACACAGGCTTGCCCAGCTTCCAGCACAGCAGGACTGTGGAGCACAGCAAACAGAAGTCCTGGGGGCTTGAGAGGGTACAGGGCATTACAGAGCTGCTTGACAGCATCACACAGCTCCTGCACAGGCTGTCAGAGCCACTTCCTTGAAGGGAAGGTGGGCTGCAGGCAGAGCTGTTCTCACTGTGACCCCAGAGGCTGCAGCTCCATTGTAAAATAAGACTCACAGGCAAAGCTTTGGCAGGTCTCCTCAAGCTCTGAAGCAGAGGATATTGCACAGTGTCAGAGACAGGATAACAGATCAGAGATGGACCCCTAGGGAAATTTCCTTGCCTTTAAAAGGAAGAGGTTCAAACAAACATTTTTCAGATTCCAATCTCCTCCTGTGAAATCCTAGAGCTAAAGAAATCACCCAGAGTTCTGCCACAGACTTCAGGGGAGTGAGGATTTCACCCCTACTGATTTGAAAGCAAGTCCTTAGTGCAACTGGATTACAAACACAAACCCTTGTTATGTCACACTCTGGGCAGACATTTTCCTTTAAGAACTGATAACAATGCGTATTTTTATGCTGAAAAAATATTTAACAGATTAAACTTTTCTTACAGGAATAAATGCATGCAAGTTTATTTTTAAAGAACAAAACTATACATGAGCCATAATTTAATGAATGAATCTTCAAAGAACCCTGTGTTTTGCATACAGATTATATATACAATATCCCTGATGTTACTGTTATCAGCTCTTGAACAAAAGTTTTAATGTTTGTTTCAACATCTTTCATTTCAAATTTTGCATAAACCAGGCCTGTGTTTTGCCTCAGTTTTACAACTCCCTCCTGGGAGCTTCATAATGTCTCAGTCTGGACTCCTTTTTTCCTTCTGATGAGAAAGGAACGATTGTCCTGGTGTAGGAATGAACTTCATCTCTCCTGGACATTGTCCAACAACACTGCCAGCACACATGCCGTGGTGATGTATTAGACACAGGCTCTACTGCCTGCCCCTCTCCTCAAGCCCTTCCCAAAGTAAAGAAGAACTACATTTCAACTATCAACCTCAATATTTAAATACAAAGAACTCTGTATAGTGCTTTCAGCTTTGATTTGTTTTAAGAAAGTACTCCACAAATCCTTTAATTCTTTAACAAATGAATAAAAATTGTAGGGGAGAGAAGTTAACTCACCAGTTTTAACTTATTCTTCTGAATGACTTCTTTGTTATCCTTTTGATACAGCTCCATTTTCTTTTTGGTGTTCTCCAAGTCCACATTGTTGGTCAAGTTAAATACTGCATAAATATTATAAAGACAGAAAGCAAAAGTATTAGGTCAGCATGCATGACTGTGACAAAGAAACACTATTCTTATGCTCTCTATCCCTTCTAGCCAAATATAAACATTGCAGTAACAGAACTTATTTAAACATGCCATATAAAGACAGAGACAATCTGCTAAGTCACTGCACTTCAACAAAAGCCAGCAGAGTTTCTGTAGGTTTACACATCTGTGGGAGATTAAAATTTGAATCTTGCATCCCATTTTGTGACACTGTAATGATACACATGAATAATCATCATGCTATTCATAAAACACTGACCTTTCCAAGTAGCAGTTATAGCTAAGAACATGGTGATTCCTATAAAATTAAATTAGACCAAACACAGACATATGAAGACAAGGTTGGAAATTAATTTATTCCATTTCCCAGGGAATATCTAATGCACAAAGAATACAGTGACTGAATTCTCAGGTACACAAAAAAATTTCACATCGCTCGATAACTTAAAAGGCACCAATGTAGAATTACCTTTATTATGAGGAATCTGCAGATGCTTGCAGATTAATAGGTCAGCTGACATTCTTTTGATGTCTCTCAATGGTGACAGACTATATCTCATGTCATTATGAGCAAGCAGGGTCGGCCAGCAAGCTCCATAGTTCAGCACAACATTCCCAATTATCTACACATGGCACAGACGGTATCTCAAGAAATTGAACAGTTTCTGTAATCAACAGCTTGAAAGATGTAGATGGTTTGGATGATTTGTAATTTGATACAACGCCTGAGCCCTTCACCTCTAGGTCACTGGTTCACTTGAGGGTCAAGTGAATTCCAACTGAACACCGCTGTTATCACTGGGAAGTCGCTTGGTGATCCCCATCCTGAGCGGATGCTGGGCTCATGCCCATGGCCTTAGAGCTACTGCACAGTGCCAGCACAGAGCACTCCAAGCCTCCAGAGCTCTGTCACGTGCCTACAAGAGCAGCAGAGAATTGGCTCTGCCATTGATAAATCCTTCACAAGAAGCAACCGCGCGGTGGCCGTGCTGCGTCACACCCTAAAGGGGAGGAGGGTCTTGTGCAAACACCAGCATGGCACTTGGGAGGTTTTGGTTCAGTTCTCTCTTCCCAGGCTTTCAGGAAACCAGGGCCAAGCACCACTGCCAAGTCATTTGTACCAGTGAGGCTGCTAGAGGGAACAGAAGGAAGCAGCGTGAAGTCTGTTGTTACTCATCAGGGTAACACCCATCTCAGTTTGGAGAACATCATTCCCTTCTTTCATCCTCCCCACAGGTAACATGGCAGAAATGTGCCCTTAGGAGGGTTCCAGGCAAACCAAACCAAAAGCAGCCCAGGCTGGCAAACCAGGTGAAAGCAGTGAAGGAAACATCAAAAAATCAATGCCAGGAGCAAATGGAGATAAGAAGAAACAGGAAGGTCCAAAATGGTAGAGCTGTGGGGTGCAGCTCAGCTCTACAAGCCCAGCTCACTGCTGCCAAGGGAGGCATTCCTGCTGTTATGCCCCTCTCCCCAAGCACAGGCCTCACTCATTCCCCTGCTCTGATTCCAGAACTCCCTCAGATACTCTGCAGTGTCAACAGAAATCCTCCAGTAACCTGAACTGGCTCAACACAGGGGTCAGGCAAGTGCCAGAGAGGGTACCAGGGAAGTAATAAAAGGGTACAGATGGGAACAGGAATACTCTCTTTCCAGGACTACCAATCCACCACATCATCGTACTCTTATTAAAAATACTCAATTTCCTCAAACTGCAACACCAAAGGGCTCAGCAAGATACAGTTTTCAATAACCTTCTAACCCTAAAAATAAGCTGTATTTATTTTTCCCATTTTCTGAATAATAAGCAGTATTAGGAGAAATAACATTTCTATTCAGCCTGGCTCCTGAACCAGCTGAACTCATGCAGCCCCACCCCAGCATCCTCAGTTCAGAGGGAAGATCTAAGATGGCTGAAATTTGTGCTTGAAGAATTTTAGAATCAACACCTGAGTTGAATTTTCAAACTTTGCTACTGTTTCTGGGCAGACCACTGGGCCTCTGTATACCGAAGGCCTCTCACTGGCAAGAACCAGAAAAAGGGGAATAAAGGTTCCCTTCTCCTACACACCACCTGCTGCATCTCCATGCTGTAGCTTCAGGCAGCACTTCTAGCTGTGGTCTTGATCTCATCCCAGCTGGAACCTCTGGCCACTGCCATAACCCAAACAAGCCCTTCAAAGTTCAGCTCCTTGGTTTTTGGAAGGAAGCTACCCACCCCAAATGTTTTGGGGTTTTTTTCCTCTCCAAAAGGCATAACGTTTTCCTATTTCATGTTGTGACAAACACACACTTCTTGGTTGTAGCAACCTCTCCTTAGCAAAACATTATTTTAGTCTAAATCTTTAGTATTTTAATGGTGATTTGACATCCAAATTTCCAGCCTACGGTTGCCCACTGACAAGAAGTCTTAATATTTGAGTATTAGGGCAGAGAAGAAGTATCATGTGAAAATGCTGGCACACAATCAGCCCAGGGCTCTGCAGTGACAGCAGCTGCATGGGAATGTCAGCACTTCCTACAACTTCAATCCACACAGCAGCTCTCTAAACTCTTCAGTGATGACACCAGAAAGAAATAGCACATGAGCCATGCTGTGCTAGCAGGATGCCCAGATGCCACCTTCAGGTGCATGGGATGCCAAATTGCCTCCAGGCTCTTGAACATCATGAATATTTCTCTAAAAATAAATCCAGCCATAAGCTGATGATCTCTGTTTTGCAATTATTGCTGCTTGAAACCTTCAGGGTTTGTTATTTTGCTTCTTTCTCAGTTATCTTTAATAGGTTCAACTGGTCACAATTTGGTCTGTAAAACAAGAAGTTTAAGATTTAAAACTCATATTGGGGAAAAGCAAGCATGTTTTAAACACTTGCAGATGCCTACCTTTATTGAGAACTGCTTACAAAAATAGGTGTATTTTGGTACTTCACAGGAAGTAACAGTTCTATCTAAAAAATCTATTTCTGCATCAATGTTTGGGAAATTTTCACCCTAAAAGCCCACTGCTCTGCTCATGGTGGAAGTGTTTATGCCCCTTTGTTTTCCTGCTGTGGCTGGAACCAAGCCACAGCCACAACCCTCTCAGCAGCCAGATCTGCTCACACCACGCTGACTCTGCTCTGTCCATCTTATCCTGCTTTGTCACTCAAGGGTGTTGTAGGACACCAGCAATCACAGATTCTAACTTCCAGCCCCCTCAAAGGCCAGAGGAAATTTGTCCCAGAGAATACTGATCTATAGCCATTGATGAGGAACATTGTCCTGGCCCTAAGCATCTCCTCCTCAACACTGACCTGTCCACATTTCAAGAGTGGAAACACTTAAGACATTTCGTTGCAAGAGTGGAAACAGAGCAAAAGTGTGCAAAAAAAGTGAAAAAAAAAAAAAAAGAAAAACAATGGAAAGTGTAACAGTGTAACCTGGATTTGCCCACATCAATTTCAGTGTCAACAGCTGCCCTTTAGAACATGAAAACAGCATCTTCCCTCCTACAATAAACACCTACCAGCAAAACAAGCTGCTCTTTGACACTGCATGGTTACCAGTGGCCGGCCAGCCAGCCAAAACATCTTTCAACATATTTTCTAATAAATTTTTCATGAGCTTCAAACGTCTTTTCATCAATATTTATGGAATACAAATTCTTGCCATTGTATCCTCACAATACAGCTGACAAGTCTGTTTTGCAAGGGGCACTAGGGCACAAAAAATAATTAAGATATTATTTCCCTCTCTTGTCCCTTGTCCCCACCACAAGTTATCTGGCATTTAACACCCAACAACTATAAAACCAAAGAACACAGTTGCTAACACTCAACATGCAAACTTTAACACAGCTAGGACTATGCAGCACTTTTTTTATGTCTGCTTTGAGTTTTGCCAGAAATTTATTTTAGATATACTTCATAACTTTAAAAAATTATAGAACTAGAAGAACTAGAAAGAGTTAAAAATCCCAACTCATATGCTACACCTACTCTGAAAAAATATTGGTGTAGATCTGAATATGAGTGGCAAAGCAGATGGCTGCTTTGAAAAGGTTTCAAAGAGAAGACAGACTTATTTTTGTCCATGTTGAAATATAGCATAAGCCGATATAAGAGGCCTGAAGCCCTTCAGGGAAAAGAAACAGAAGCTGTTTTGTATGCAACAATTATTTATCTACTTATCCATCTCACATTGGTTGGTTTATAAAATGACTTGCCTTGAGACATCTGTTAAGTATAACAGGAAGACTATTGTGTTTTTGTGAAACATTTCATTCTATTTAGGTGAAACTTCCAAGTTCTGAAATTCAGCCTCTACAGGGACTTTCTCTGTTTTTCAAAACAACAGCATTCATTATACAATTCTATAACAAATGGAAAAATATTTTCCTAGTTATAAAAAAGAAAATAAGGCAAAAATTTTAATTAAATGGCACAATAATTTGTCCAGAGACATGGCAGCATGAATGAATATCACTGCACTGCAGGACTAAGTCCCTCAAAATTTCCCTGTTTTAGACTAAGATTGAAAATTATTAGTATTAGTTCATTACAAACAATATTCCTCCCATCCTACTACAAACAGCTCCTAAATTATCATCTTCCTAAAACCCCAGATTGAGAATGGCAGAGTGCTACAGAAGGAGACACAACCTCATCCTCAGTCTGCCTAGGATATCTCAGGCTACTGTGGCAACTTCCCTTGGTGCTTTTGATGCCCAATCCCTGTACTTTTAAAAGGGTAGGAGTGCAGTGAGGGGGAGAAAAGATGGAAAAGAATTTAACAGGTCCCTTCCAACCAACATTTCTGGGACTATAACAAAGTAATTATCAGAAACAAAAGAAAACCCACAGCTAAGCTAGAGAAGTCTAGTTAGGTATCAATGACTATTTCTGTTTATCCTCAGTGGCCTTTTATTGAGTCAATAACTTTTCCAGAAGAACTGTAAACAGCAGTGAATGACTGAAATCACTCAGCCCCATCACTCTAAGGAAGACCTTTTTGGCTGGAACAGTGTGATGATGTGAACTTAAACAGATCTTTGATAAAGCTGCCCAATCTCCAGTTGGGTTATTGCCTCTGTCAGGACCAGCAACACCATCCTCGAGAACACACACACAGAGGGGGAAAAAACCAAACCACAAAACAATAAACAGCACAACCCACAAGTGATCACAGATAGCAAAACCCTTTCTATCCAAGGATCACTCGTCAGATAAGTGTTCTGAGAGGCAGCCAGTATTGCATAAGGTCCTGGAGGATCAGGGAGATACAGGAATACACAAATAACAGCAGCTTCCTTTGAGCCGAATGCTTTTTAAAAAGC